>CM064514.1:44534396-44611922 GCA_032716605.1 Paralithodes platypus
CGTGCGTGCGTGCGTGCGTGCGTGCGTGCGTGCGTGCGTGCATAATAATAATAATAATAATAAACGGTTTATTAAAGAAAGGCAGCCTCATGAGCTGAAAATACACATTTTACAATTTAGTGGATGAACATGAGATGTACAGATATGAGGATGGTAAGCTTAGTTTACAAACAAAATAAATAAATACAATAATGATGCATGTGCAGAATACAAATTATCATAAAATAACCATGAGAGTAAGTGATATACAGTACATTTACACCATTTATTAACTTACTCATATACAGAACATACTTATATACACGTACGTGCGCACATACATATACATACATATATAGGAACATAAGAACATGCAGTAAGTGTGCACATGTCCGTATACACAAACGCTCACGTATGCACACAGACATACATACATACACGAACTGTTTTGGTAACTGGGGTAGAGAGGGTGCGCGTACTACAAGGGTAGGGTAACACCCGGTAGCGCAGCTGTGTGTGTGTGTGTGTGTGTGTGTGTGTGTGTTTGTGTGTGTGTGTATGGTGTGTGTGTGTGTGTGTGTGTGTGTGTGTGTGTGTGTGTGTGTGTGTGTGTGTGTGTGTGTGTGTGTGTGTGTGTGTGTGTGTGTGTGTGTGTGTGTGTGTGTGTGTGTGTGTGTGTGTGTGAGACAGAAGGCGAAATATGGAAGAGCTGGGCGTTCTATTGTTAAGGGTGGAAATACATGGATGAAGATACGCGAACACTTAATAATAGATAATGCTTATGCCTAGATTTATAATCAGAAGTTGCGCTAGTGAGCAATATGTTCTCGCTCATATGTACGTATATTTACATACATATGTGCATATGACCATATAAATACACGTACAGTACATATATATATTATATACCTTATATTCTCAACCGGGCTCGAACCATTGACAGCACGTACACACAGACATACATATACATAAATATATGCACATTACCTGCATATATGCTCTTCTCTTATCCTACCTGATACTCTCAGCCGGGCTCGACCCACAACCAGTATCCCTATACACATATATATATACATAAATAACGCATACATACATACACATATACGCACACATACATACACATATACTGCACATACATAGATACATATATACACATATACATAAACAAACGCAAGCAAATACATACATAATTATATTCTAATACACACACGCACACACACTTATGCATATATTATTAAAGGTGGGCGCGTATATATTAAGCATGTGCGTGCGGGCGTGCGTGCGTGCGTGTTTGTTTGTTTGTTTGTTTGTTTGTTTGTTTAATTTTTTTGCCTGAACACACCCTGATACAAACATTAAAACAAAGTGTTATGTCCCAACTTGTTTACTAAGCTGTGGAAAGAGCTAAGCAACGCACCGTGATGCTACAGTAATTATATAGAAACGATGCTGAACAAATTAAAAGTTATGGTATTTTCTTCGTATATCTCCAAATATTGGCTGCAAAATGAAGTCAAAATTTTCGTCAAATAAAATGAGCGCATTATAGTACTTACAATTATTATGTCAACGGATATCTGGTGCCTCTTTACTAATATTGGTATTGCCTACTGTCTGATTATCCTAATCATCTTAAGGGGAGGCAATTGGTTTTTCGAGTCCTCCTCCTCCCTCATGTTTAGCCCTATTAGTTATGAGATTTCAAAACATTCGCCTCATTAGTTTGTCGATTTTCAGACCTTTTGCCCCATTCCTTTGCCCAATATTAAGACCTTTTTGGCCATTTAGGTGTCGATTTTTTTTCCTGGTGAGCGATAGCGAGCCTGTATTTTAAAAGGAATCGGCCGGGACATTTTTCTACCGAAAAATTTACACATTTATATCGAAGGGGGGTTTGTGGGTGTTTTTTTAAAAAGTTTGATAGAGGTTTAGAGAGAAAACTAAAACCCCTCCTTAAACCATTGAGCCGAACCAGTAAATTATGCTGCACAATACCGTCTGAGCTCCCTTAACACCCCTATTCTGGGTATAGTTAGACGATTTGATTAATTCTAAGAAGGAGCTGTTGAAGCCAGAGATATAATGGAGATGGTATAATACCTGCTTTTATTTATAAAGGTCTTTCCTAGGCTAAGTAAAGTTGTTTAATATAATGAAGCCGTCGTACTGAAGTGGTTAAGCATATCTTATTCCATTTCTAGAGACTAATTGGTCTTCCACTTAAGGGAGCCCACCTCGCTTTTTTTTTCTCTTTCTCTCCCTCTCTCTTTGGCTTGTATCCATTTGGCCCCATTCAGCCTACTCTTTTAAGACGTTTACCCCCATCCAGGTGTCAATATTTTCCTGGTGAGCAGTAGCAAGCTAAATTTGTAAATTTCGATAGAAAAATGTTTCTGGCGAAGCCGGATTTCTCCATACAATGCTGGCTCGCTATCGCTCGCCAGGAAGAAATCAACACCTGGATGGGGATAAACGTCTTAAAACAGTTGGCTGAATGTGGCCGAATGGATACAAGCCAGGCAAAGAGAGAAAAGAGAAAAATAGAGAAAGACAAAAAAAGCAGGTGACCCCTTAATTATTTAAGTACCTTAAATAATTAAGGGGTCACCTGCTTTTTTTGTCTTTCTCTATTTTTCTCTATAAAACAATGTGGACCTGTACTGAGAAATTTAGTTCGTTCTGTCTACTACGATTCTCTCTCTCTCTCTCTCTCTCTCTCTCTCTCTCTCTCTCTCTCTCTCTCTCTCTCTCTCTCTCTCTCATATGCTGCTAAAGTAGTTATTGTTTTAAGGATTTACTCGGATAAAAGCATAACGTGTCATGTACTGGATGTTTATACTATGTAATCTACATGTTTGTATGCAGAATACACTGCATAATTTTAAATGCATGTTTGAGTAGTCCGCACTCGACGTAAAAATATATTATTTCTAATACATTGGCTATGTCTTGGAGTAGGGGATTATAGCTGTACTATATTGATAATTATATACTATCATAATAACGTTAAGTGTTCAGTATACTCAGAAGGCAAAATTTATATACATCCAGTTAAATATTTGAACCTTGGCAGCCAATCTTCAAAGAATATAAGATATTATGTAGCACTACATTATGTCAATACAGATTCATGTGAGTTGTTATTGTTGTTGCTGTTCCTCAGGCTGTCTGGCCGAGCAGCCCCAAGGTCCCGAGCAAGGCCAAGGCCATAACCGAGCGACCCCACAGAACCCTCCCAGCTTACCACTAATAATGCCCAGGTGACCGAAGCCACTCAAAGGCGGGGAGCTGAGCAGGGTGCGGAAACGCCCGGGAAACAAAAGCCCCACCCAAGGTCCTGTGCCCCTCAGCAATTATAAAGGGAAAGTTGAGTATATGCTTATTGCTTATTATGGCTCGTCAATGTACACCCTAGGACACACGTCATGGCTCCTTTAGACTTCTCGAACTCTTTAGATGTTAGATTCGATAATTGTGCGCCCCTGTATTGAGTATTGTTCGCATGTGGGGGTAAGTTCCACCCATACCGCACTGCTCGAAAGAGTAGAGTCCAAAGCATTTCGTCTCATCAACTCACTCCCTATTACTAGTTTCCTACAATCTCTTTCTACACGGCGCAATGTTGCATCTCTTTCACTCTTATATCGCTATTACAACAATCAGTGTTCTCCTTCAATAAATTTTTCTTTCATCCTATCACTTAAACTGCTTTAAACTTCGTGTGTTCAGGCATTTTGAACCTAACGTCCCTTGAATTCGGCCCCGTCACTCTTCTGGCTTTGGGGGAAACACTCGTTACAGGAAACCTGTCTTTTGTCTTGTTCACACACACAGACAACAAAAATCAGATAATTTCGAAAATATATGGCCACCATTTATGTCTCAGCGTGTACAGTCGCGGTCATTAATGCTTATGCATACATAGTCGAAGCTGTTTCGGATTAAATTGAAACTCCTTATTCATTATTCACCTGATATTTGTGTTTCAGAGGTTCCTTTATATTGTTAGAGGCTTCAAAATGTATCAGTATTAATGATCGCACCTGTAATGCACATCTGCCAAAAAATATAACTGTAACAGCAAATATTATTTTCGGCATAATAGTTATTTATTAGAATATAATGACAAACACACTATCCAACAGTAAAATATCCTATGAATACTTTAATACTGGTTTCGATTTGTTTTAGTAAGTGCAAATACATATATCTACAATAGCATAGTTAACCCATTCAGTACAGGTGACGTCAACTTCATTATATTCCGGCAACTATTAAATGGTTTTATTGAGTGTGGTCGTGGCAGCGGGTAGGTGTACGGTGTGGGGGTGGGTGGGGGGGTGGAGAGAGAGATTTGTGACTGACAAAGAAAACGCAGCACCGGTCAGACGCGTCCTCAGTTTGTTTACATGTGTAGTTTTTTGTGCAGGGCGTCAAACCAAAGTATTCATTATTTTTAGTCTATTAGTTTATACTTGTATGTATAGTTAAAGTTATGATAATATAGTTCATATTATGTCTTTGGAAGTGATAAAATGGTCAAAACAATTCTATTTCATGTTAATTTTCCTACTTCCTTATCATATTCATTTAGGTCTTCACACAAAATTGCTCCGGTTTGACACCTTGTTTTTGTGTTACGTGCCTCTGTGCCACATTCTCAGAAATACAATGATAGTATTGAGAACGAATTCCTCCTCGTGAATTGTATAAGAGGTTGTTTGCTACTTCGGACATCTCGGACAAACGAAGAATGGCCAAACAAAAATGGTATGAAAGACATCCTTCTCCTACTCGATGCTGTCCCCCCCCCCCCCCCCCTCCCCCTTTCGCCCCTACCCAAGCAATATCTACAAAACTGCACTGCACCCTGTCGAACAATAACAGGTATGAAATGATCACGTTTATTTTATATATTTTCAAAAAATAAAATAAAAAATCGTTACGTCATATAAGACTACTTTTTAGCGTAATCTGCCAAAAAAAAAAAAAACGTATATTGTACATCGATATACCACATTATATGTCTTTTTCTTCTCTGGTAAATGTTGGCCATATATATATTTTTTCCCCTAGTAGGCCTATCTACTAACGTGATGACGATGTCCTCCATTTATCTCACGGTTCAGATCAGGGGTATGAACACGGGTATCTGGCTCTCCGCCCGTCCTCGTTTTCATCTTCTTATTTGCTTTTTTCACAAGATTGGCCTTTGTATCAGCGATAGCTAAGATCATTTTTCTTCTCCTTCAGTTTAACTCCCTCAGTATAATGACATGTTTATATATTGGATAACATCTGTTTCGATTATATTCAGTTAAGTAAAGGAATTCCACAAGACAAAGAAGAAATATAGGCTATACTTAATCAACCCTCTTGACTCTCATAGAACTTTTCCTAAGTAATATAAGACGTAAAATCCCAGCTCGAGTAATAGGTTATTCTACAGAACTACAACTTTTCAATTCTGAATTTCTGCCTAATGGATTTTATTACTTTTACTCTTACCTTACTCTGGGGACCTTACAGTTGCTCGGACAAGTGCTACTTTTGTTATTGCATAAATTCCCAATTCCGCTAGGAAGAGGGCTGTGCTTTGATGGATTGAGTAAGTGTTTTTTTGTTGTGTCTCCAGACCCTTTGACACACTGGTAATTTTAAACAGCTGCCTCCATGACATTGAACATTAAGAACAAAATCGTTCGCAGAACATATAATTAACAAAGTGAACCTGCCAAATTTCCGCTACACGCTCTAAGTAGATCTTTTCGCTGCGGTTTATCGTCTCTGGAACCTTTGACGCACTACTCCTTGTAAACAGCTGCCTCCACGACATGAAGCACTAAGATCAAAGTTGTGTGCAGATCAAAAATGAACAAAGTGAACCTGCCGGATTTCCTTTACTGACTGTTAGGGCTCTTGCACCACGAAATTGTCTAAAATGAGATGTAGTGGAATCGGGATGTAGCGGATTCATCCGCCATTATATAATATTATTTTTTCTCCCCTTTAACATTTTCAGTCCACATTCCACAACTTTGTTTGCCTGCTTGTCAGCCGACCCCAGAAGATGGAGAATAAGAATAAGAAGAGGTGTGTGAATCCCACGAACAAGCTCTTGGGCCATGAAGATTATTAACCCATTACTGTTTTCTAAATAGATGATTTAAATAGGTCACAGGGTTGGGGGGATGAGGTGGGGGATCAACCCATCGTGTATCCCACGGCCAACCTATTGGGCTGTGGCGAGCAGGTAAACAATGTTGTGGAATGTGGAATGCTTCAGAAGGGAGGGAAAATAAAAGTTACGCAATTACAAAAGTAGCACTTGTCCACGTATCTGTAAGGTCCCCTGAGTAAGGTAAGAGCAAACGATAAAAAAATGCATAAAAAAATGCATAAGACGGAAATTCCGTAATTGAGAAGTTGTAGTTTTGTAGTATTACCCTTTCTTCGTTATAGTTTTGCGAAATGTAGCCCAAGATCAAAATTCTGGTGTCACGTGAAAAATGTGTCAGCTCGTTTTATTGTAGTTTGATTCTTGCTGTATTTTATCTGATAATTATATTTGTTTTCAATGTTCGTGTAAAATATTGAGATAATAGAAACATAAGTAAAATTTTACCGTTTGACACCCAGGAGTTTTAGCATTTCTTGTTTTTTGTTTTCATTGTCTTTTTGATAGTGTTGTTTTATACCAAGGATCATCAGAAATTACCATTTACCTATTATTCAACAATCTAAAAACACGGCCCCCACTTGTGGGGAGGGCTATGTTTATCAGGGGAATTGTGGGGTTAAGGATGATAAAAAAGGAATAACAAGCTCTATTTGGCAATAACTGTTTGCTGTGGGATTCAGGATTTGTCCCTCAACACCCCCCCCCCCCCCCTCAGCACTTACTGAAATTCTCATACATTTTCAAAGTAGGGGCCAACATCTCATTTTCCCTAACCAAACCAATTGTTGGATAATGGTTAAACACTCACTTCCAACAGTCCTCGGTAAATAAATCTACAGGATTTGAACGACAATAACAAAATAGTGAACAAAATCTACGGACGTGTGAGAGTACAACCAACACGAGAGACACCATGACACACAATGACGACCAGAGCTGGCAGTAACCCTCCCATTATTTAAAAAGGCATTATGGGTAATATGCGCACCTGCGCGTGACAGGTAATTGAGTAAATGGGTGTGACGTCATTGGGGATATCCCAGGGAAATCCAATACCATTGGTTGGTTATTTGACGTCATTATCGAAGAGTATAGACCTTGTCTAGATAGACAGACTGAAGTATAATCTTGGCAAAGATGCCGACGAGGCTGTATATAGGGAGAGTATTGTTATTGTATTTTATATCTCCCTTATAATACTTTTACGACGGCAAGGACATATATTGCAATGAAATATGTGATATAACCAATCTGTAGGCCACACAAAAATCGATGGGTCTTGCGGTTGTCACACCGTTAAGTCTTGCCGAAACAAAACCTCATCACTATGAAGCTGAACACTTCTGATTAAGTGACGCCAGCCCAGTTATATATTACTATGAATGAGGAACTCCGATCCAATTCCCCGTTTGACATCGACTCTAGGGCTACGATTAGACGCGATACGGTAGGAGATTGGAGTAATGGCCGAAGATGAATGATAAAGCGTCCTATAGGGCTGTATGGAGAGAGAGAGAGAGAGAGAGAGAGAGAGAGAGAGAGTGGGGGGGGGGGGGAGAAGGAGAGAGGTGGAATGATAGGGAGCAAGCAGTTTCATAAAAGGACCTATAGGGCTGTATGGAGAGAGAGAGAGAGAGTAGGAATGATAGGGGGTAAGCAGTTTCATAAAGGGACCTATAGGACTGTATGGTGGTGACTGAGATTGATAAATGATGAATATGAAAAGGAGACACTCACACCTACAGCGAGAGAAAGAGAGAGAGAGATAGTGTGTGAGAGTGAGTAAAAGGGTAAGAGCGATTAAGAGAGAGAGAGAGAGAGTAAGAGTTAATAAGTGAGTAAGATAGAGTAAGAAGAAAAGTAAGAGAGTAAGAGTAAATAATTCAGGCTATATGGTGCCTGGCCTGGTGTGGTGATGAATGGTAAGGCTTGGTGAGGAGGGAAGGAGAGGAGGGGGGGGGGGGGGAGGGGGGGGGAGACTCAACGTATTAGTTAAGGGGACACTGACTGACTGCTTTTTTGGCCTATAAATTGATTCATTCATAAATTCTTAGTTTCCTCGCTAGACATCCCTCAAACTTGGAAAAACATCCTCTAGACCCCCCGATAGAAAAACATCCCCTAGACCCCCCGATAGAAAAATATACCGGCCAAAGGCCGGTTCCTCCTACAATTACAGGCTCGCTTACGCTCGCCATGAAAAAATCGACACCTGAATGGCACGATAGGTCTTAAAATGTATAACGAAATGGGACGAAAGGTCTTAAAATCGCCAAACAAATGGACCGAACGTCTAAAAATCTCAAAATGAATGGGACTAAACACGAGGGAGAAAGGGGACCAGAAAAACGACCGTCTCCCCTTAAGATAGATGGAGCTCGGTCATATACCCAAGCCTTGTACCTCACTGAAATCCTTTGTTATTAATACTGGCCCATGCGACATTTGAGAGTTTCGTTTATTTATTATTGAGAGTTACTTTTTTTATTGGCACTGGCTTTTGTATTTTAAGTGAAGTTTTGTTATTGATTTGTTTATATATTTAAAAAAAATCTGAATGTTCTCCATAGACCTCTATAAAGCTTAAACAAATACCTTAACACTCCCTTTGAGATTTTTTTTAGCATTTTTGGCAGAATAATGTTCCGGCCGAAGGCAAATTTCTCATAAATTGCAGGCTTGCAATCAGTCGCCAGGAAAAACTCGACACCTAAATAATACGAAATTGTCAAACTAATAGGGCGAATGGCTTAACATCTCCAAAGTAATGGGGCTAAACATGAGGCAGAAGGGGATTCAACCCCCCCTCCCCCCCTCTCTCCTCCTTACGACTAGGCCATCCGACAGTTTGGAGCTATTATGGTGTTTTGTTTAATTGGTTTTGAGAGTCTAAATAGTTTTGTCTTCGCACTGACAATTTATTTTAACGTAAACATCTTTTGTAAATATTTGATGCTGCAGAAGGAGAAGAGTAGTCGTTTTGATCTGCATTTTAACAGTATATTCTGGCTATCATTAGACGATTTTATACAGCTTGATAAGGATCTGCGGAAGTTGAAAGGGTAAACCTTGTTGCCTTTAATGCTTCCAAAACCCAATTTCTCCATCTATCTACCCGTTCGGAACTCCCAGCGGACTATCCCTTATTCTTCAACAATACAAAAATCAATCCTTCATCTTCTCTCAATATTCTTGGTGTCTCTTTTTCTTCTGCTATCACTTGGAAGGAACATATTACCAGTCTTGCTAAAGCAGCCTCCCAGAAGCTGGGTGTGCTCAACTGCCTCAAGGGGTTCTTTACCTCTGCACAGCTTCTTGCTCTGTATAGGGGCATAGTGCGTCCTTGTATTGAGTATTGTTCACATGTGTGGGGAGGATCCTCTCACACTGCACTCTTAGACAAAGTAGAAAGGAAGGCCTTTCATATCATTAATTCCCGCCCACTCACCAACTCTCTGCAAACTCTCTCTTCGCCGCAATGTTGCATCTCTCGCTATTCTATCGCTACAACAATAATCAGTGCTCCTCAGAGCTCTCCCAGTCTATACCACCTCCTCTACGTAGGGTACGTGGTACTCGTCTTGCAACACAATCACACCCCTACTCTGTGCAACTCTCCAACCCAAGAGTGAAACGTTACTCTCAGACTTTCTTCTATTCAACAGCTGAGCTCTGGAACTCTCCCAGATGGGTGATGGGCTGGTCTATCAGAGTGAGAGCTGAGCAATCTCTGCCATACCCATAGCTTACTCTGACTGTTCCTTTAACTTATATATTTTCTAGATCTCAAGTGACGGCGTCTCTTCCATGGATTGACCTCCCAATCTACCAAGATTGGAAGCCAAAGCGTCACATTTTTCCCTTGCCCCTCAACTTTTTCTTCATAATTGCTGAGGGGCACAGGGCCCTGGGTGGGGCTTTGGTTTCCCGGGCGTTTCCGCACCCTCCTCAGCTCCCCGCCATGGAGTGGCTTCGGTCACCCAGGCTTTATTGTGGTCGGCGGGGAGGGTTCTGTGGGGGCACTCGGTTATGGCCTTGGAATTGCTCGGGGCCTTGGGGCTGTTCGGCCAGGCAGCTTGGGGAACAACAACAACAACAACAACAACTCTCCCAGAATCAGTCTTTCCCTCCTCCTATGACTTAAATTGCTTCAAACTCCGTGTGTCCAGGCATTTTGGCTCGAACATCCCTTGATTTTAGCCCTGTCACTCTTTCAACTATGGGGGAGGCACTCACTACAGGCAGTTATGCCTTTTGTCTCCCTCACTCACATAGAAAACAGAAAAAACACTGACCCAATAACCGTCTGACTTCCATATACCCATCCTTATCTGAATAAAATCGTGTAATAATGGCTTGAAAACAGAACATATATGAGTCATCGTACATTGAAAGGGTTAATACAGAGCAAAAACAAAATAAATAAATAAATAAATAAATTAAATAATGCTTGCGTTGATCCGAGGTTCGTTGCATTGGGAAGAATACACAGTTGAAAGACATGGATTTAATTGATCTGTGGTTTTGTACATCTTTGGTAATATAAGGAGGAAATATATGACATTTATTTATGGTACTATGGATGACCTATATGTGTGTGAATTTGTATTTTGTGTGTTTTTTGTTTTCTGTGATGTCCCTATTCGGGCTCTGCCTCGAGTCGGCCACCCCCCTAAAGAAATAAAAATAAAAAATAGGGTTGGGCCTGAGTATATACATACTGTACATACATACATACTATGGAAACATCAACAGTAGGAACTTAATACAGGCCATACGGATTAGCATGCAGAATTATAGTCTTCACTGAGCTTAGTGAATATATATATATATAATAAATCGAATGTCATAGTTTGTAGTAAACTATGATGGGTTGTTCTGTTAAAAATCAGTAAATTTTCTCTGTACTAGCATTGCATTTTCATGAATCATCGTTTATTTTATTGATACTGTATGTGGGTTACAATGTGTTTATGCTAAATCGAATGACAATAGTTAATTTAATCTTAACCTTTGAGAGATTCTTCTACAAATATTTTCCGCCAGTTGTAATGCCCTTCGTGTCCTCAATATTTTAAGAGGGTGACCTGCTTTTTTCTTCGCTCTCTCGCCCTCTCTTTCTGGCTTGTATCCATTCGGCCCCATTCAGCCTACTGCTCTAAGACGTTTATCTCCATTTAGGTGTCGATTTCTTCCTGCCGAGCGGTAGCGAGCCAGCATATTTTTTTAAATGTTTTTGACAGCAGGCTAAATTTGTACATTTGTCGATAGAAAATGTCTCCGGCGAAGCCGGATTTCTCCACACAATGCTGGCTCTCTATCGCTCGACAGGAAGAAGAAATCGACACCTGGATATGGATAAACGTCTTAAAACAGTAGGCTGAATGGGGCCGAATGGATACAAGCCAGAGAAAGAGAGAAAAGGAGAGAATAAAAGCAGGTCACCCCCCTTAATGGCACATTAAATGGCATACGTGCGCTATATATAACAATGAGAGCAGACTATGCTATACAATGTTTTATATTAAATTTCGACTTGTCAGCTCCACTTTCTTTCAACACAGTTTGTGTAATTTGCATCGTCCTATCTGGGTCATGTATTGTTATGAAACTTTGCGTATCATAACTGGAACAAGGCAATTATTTCAACTGGTTAATACATATATAATTAACACCCCTTTCTTAACATTAACCATCAATTACAAACCCCAATGTACTTGAATAAACTAATGAAAGCATATGGTCCTCCCGGAATTCGAACTCGGGACACCACACCCAACATCTGAGGAGGAATATTTGTAAGGGACAATATACTAAAGGAAGAATATATGAAGCAAACCTACTAATGTGTCGAGTTCAGCACCACTAAACCTGTTAAGTTAGTATAATGGGAGGAAGTAACACCTGTGCTACACCTCCACTGCCGCCTGTTGATAACATCCTCTTGCTAAGGTGTGTGCTAATGGTGTGTTGAGGGTGTGTTAATGTGTGCTAATGGTGTGCTAAATGTGTGTTGAGGGTGTGTTAAGGTGTGCTAAATGTGTGTTAAGGGTGTGTTATGGTGTGCTAAATGTGTGTTAAGGTGTGTGTTATGTGTGTGCTGAGGGTGTGTTGAGGGTGTGTTATGTGTGTTGAGGGTGTGTTAAGGTGTGCTAAATGTGTGTTAAGGGTGTGTTTAGGGTGTGTTCTATCTATCTATCTATTGCCTGACGCCGTGATCCCCGAAGGGGTGGCCACGAACGAACCGCCCCCATGCACCTCTGTCCCCAGTCAGTCGACGCCCCTCCCCCCAACCAGCACCGCCTTCGTTCATGTAGTTCCTCACTCCATCCTTCCACCTCATATTCGGTCTACCTCTCCCCCTCTGTCCCTCCACCTCGCTCTCGTACACCCTCTTAGTCATTCTCTCGCTTTCCATACGTTCCATATGGCCGAACCATCTCAAGTTGTTCCTTTTCACACTTTCCAGCACATCTACCTCCACACCACACCTCCTTCTTACTTCCTCCTTAGTCTGTCTATCCCTCCATGTAACTCCGCACGCACTCCTTAAGTAATTCATTTCCACTGCTCTCACTCTTGGTCTGAGTCTCTCAACCAACGTCCATGATTCGCTTCCGTAAGTCAGTGTCGGGATTACCACACTGTCATGCAAGGACTTCTTCACTTCCATACTGACCTCCCTATTTCTTGTTACTGCTTTTAGCGTTCCTACAACCCTCTTCCCCTGTTGTACCCTCTCCTGCACCTCTTCATCCATAGTCTCATCTTTACTCAACACACTGCCCAGATACTTAAAAGAGTTGACGATCTCCATAGCCTGACCGTTCAGCTTCACCTCACACTCTGTGACTTCACCCCTTTCGAAGACCATAACCTTGCTCTTCCCCGTATTTACCTTCAAATTCCGTTTTTCGCACACTGTTCCAAACTCATTTACCAGACCCTGCAACTCCCATTCATTATCACTCATCAGAACTGTATCATCCGCAAACAGCAGTATAGGTAGCTTCCACTCAATTCCCTCCCTTTTCAGCGATACACCAACATCCACTGCTCTTGATAGTATTTCTTTCATAACTCCATCCATATATACAGTAAACAACCACGGGGACATCACACACCCCTGTTTCAAACCAACATTCAGGTCAAAGAACTCGCTCTGCTCACTCTCCACACGTACTGCCGCCTTTGCACCCTCATACATGCTCTTTACTGCTTTCAGCAACTTGCCCTCTACTCCGTATATTCTAAGTACTTTCCGCAAACCTTCTCTATCCACTCTGTCATAGGCCTTCTCCAAGTCCATAAAGGCAACATACACCTTTTGTTTCTTCTCCAGATACTTCTCCACAACACAATTCAGGGTAAAAATCTGATCTACACATCCTCTCTTCCCTTCCTAAAACCTCCCTGCTCGTCGCCTATCCATTTCTCCTTTCTCACTCTCACTCTCTCAATCACTACCCTACTGTATACCTTCCCTACTACGCTTAGAAGACATATTCCTCGGTGGTTACCACACACTCCTCTTTCCCCTTTGCCCTTATATAGGGGGACTATTATGCCAGTCTTCCAGTCATCGGGTGCACTCCCCTTCTCCCATGCTAGTTTGCACATTTTCCATACCCATTCTATCACTATCTCACCACCATACCTCAACATTTCCCCACACACTCCATCTGTTCCTGGTGCTTTCCCCAACTTCACTCTTTTCATGGCTTCCGACACTTCTGACCTCCTGATCCCCACCTCCTCCTCCACTACTTCTCTTCTTCTCCCTCCCATGCCATATCCAGCTATGTTTGCTGGCTCTTCATTCCTTTCATTTAGCAACTCACTGAAGTACTCCCTCCATCTTTCGACTCTCTCTTGCTTCTCGGCTAGCATTCTCCCATTCTTATCTTTCACACCCTTACTGTTTCCCTTGCTACCTTCCCTAACTTTCTTGACTTCTTTCCAGAACAGTTTCTTACTCTCCCTCCATTTTACACTCAGATTCCTTCCAAATTCCTCATCTACTCTTCTCTTACTTTCCTTCACTACTCTCTTCACCACCCTCTTAGGGTGTGTTAAGGTGTGGTAATGGTGTGCTAAATGTGTGTTAAGGTGTGTGTTATGTGTGTGCTGAGGGTGTGTTAAGGTGTGTGTTATGTGTGTGCTGAGGGTGTGTTAAGGTGTGCTAAATGTATGTTAAGGTGTGCTTAATGTGTGTTAAGGGTATTTTGAGGTTGTGTTAAGGTGTGTGTTATGTGTGCTGAGGGTGTACCAAGTGTGTGTTAAGGTGTGTGTTATGTGTGTGCTGAGGGTGTGTTAAGGTGTGCTAATGGTGTGTTAAGGTGTGCTAATGGTGTGCTAAATGTGTGTTAAGGTGTGTGCTGAGGGTGTGTTAAGGTGTGTGTTATGGGTGTGTTGAGGGTGTGTTAAGGTGTGCTAAATGTGTGTTAAGGGTGTGTTAAGGTGTGCTAAATGGGTGTTAAGGTGTGCTAAATGGGTGTTAAGGTGTGCTTAATGTGTGTTAAGGGTGTTTTGAGGGGAAGGTTTGGGAACCTGAGCATTTTTAGCATTAGTGGGTTTTATTTGAGCAACAGTGAATTGTATGTGATTTGTAGTGATGCCGCCATTGTCACAAGCCTGTTGCAGAGACTTCGTGAATTTAGTCAAACTGTCAGTTGGAGCAAATTCAACTCTACGAGCAATAGGCTGTACATTTTCTGGCAACGCTGAAACCAACAGGGTATATGAGAGGAGCTTACTAAACTGTTTCAACGAAATTTTGTCATCTGTAAACCAAGAGTTACCTTTTAAACCGTTGCTCATTGTGTTCGCCATTACGGAACAATCTGCCAATAGAGTATCAACAGACTTGCCCTTACTTGTATGTTGGATTGAGTTAGCAAAATCATGAATCAGAGCAAAGTCACCTCTTGAGTTTCGTGCAAATTTCTCCAAAAACTCGTCTTTGAAGGTTTGATAAGTCGTGCATTCTAGCAATTCGTCACTATCTATCTATCTATCTATCTATATGCTCAGGCCCAATCCCCATTTTGGGGGTAGCCGACTCAAGACAGAGCAAGAACAGGGAAAACACAAAAACAACATAAAACAAAAAATAAACACAGATAAAAAAACACAAACTCTCACACATCCAGGTCACCCAGGAGAAGACCCAGAGACCAGGGTTACCAAGGTCGCTCCAGCACTCCCCCGGCCCCTGACCACCCGGAGAGGTTCCGATCTCGGCAGGCAGACATGCAGCGGAGCCAAAGCCACAAGCCCTCCCACCACACTTCCAGGCACACCCTTCATATTAATCGTCTCCCCAGGCCAGGCGCCTGATGGACTATTATCTAGTCCAACTTGCGCCCGACCCCTTACTCCAAATGACCACGTGTTCACTCAACTTTTCACAAGCATTCTCCATTCACTCCTGTCCACCACCACTTCCCCTGCCTGATCTATAGTCATTCCTCTATCATCCAAAGCCTTTCTTACACAGTCTCTCCATCTCAATGGGGGTCTTCCTGCCCTTCTATCTCCCCTTGTACCTGACTCACATATTCTCTTTGTAAGCCTTTCATCTCCCATTCGTTCAACATGACCATACCAGCTCAGCACCCTTCTGTCCACTCTGGCTGACAAATGTTCCTGCTGCCCCACTCTCCTACGTATCTCTTCATTCCTCAATCTGTCTCTACAAGTAACTCCACACATACTCCTCAAGCAGCTCATCTCCATCACATCCAGCCCTCTTTTCTCCTTTTTCTTCAGAGCCCATGTCTCAGCCCCATACATCACTGTTGGCACAACAATTCCTTGATACAGTGCACTTTTTACTTTCACTCTGAGATTTCTCGTCGTCCACATACTTCCCATTGCTCCGAAAACCTTCCTTCCTTCACACACTCTCTGTTTTACCTCCACTTCCATACCTCCACTCCTGCTTATTGTTCCTCCTAGATATTTAAATTCGTCACAAGCTAATAAATTACCGGCTGGAGTTCTACCCTTATCAAATTTAGAGCGAA
The DNA here is from genome assembly GCA_032716605.1 of Paralithodes platypus. Lineage (NCBI taxonomy): Eukaryota > Metazoa > Arthropoda > Malacostraca > Decapoda > Lithodidae > Paralithodes > Paralithodes platypus. Next base: position 44,550,585 of record CM064514.1, read on the forward strand.
ATATATCGATTTTACCTGTCATCTGTGACCTTTCGAGCGGCGATCTCAGACTCGATATCACTAAATACCGCAAAAATCGATCTATTATCATCTAGGCCTGTAAATACCTTTTGCGCCTGACCGTGAACAACATGTAAATTTAAGTTTTGTGCCATGTTTGAAGGTAGGTTAATGGGGTTGGCGGGAGGGGAATGGGAAAACGCAGGTGTGGGGTCTGGCAATGTAAGGTGACGGTTACCAGAACGAAGTTCTCTGTGATGAATATCATTTAAAATAGGTGGCTGTGTTGACATAACACGATCGTAAGGTATCGAAACATCGTCACAATTAGCATTAACAACAGGGGGAACATTTGAAGTACTGGAAACTGAATTATTTATTTCTGTATCGCCTGAGTTATCGTCCTGAGCTGTAAGATCGGCCTCAAAATGAGGTAGGGGAGAAGTACTGAAGATATTTCGCAAATTGTTCATGAGTTAGAAAAAACACAATGAAATATAAATGAGAGGCACCTCGCATAATAAACACATCATATATTAGTGAATTTCGATATGCACATCAATGTAACACATAATTAGCACTTGCACATATATATTGGCTTTTTATAATTCACTGGGTAGGTCTCGAACAAAAGTTTGCAAAATTAGTAATAGGGAGTTTACAGAAAGTAGACCTCCTTTCAAAGTATAGAAAAGGAAAGTCATAGAGATTATGAAAGGAAACTGCAGTGTTGTGTCTCACCCGATGTTGTTATGACCGAAGGTGAAGGGGTGATGACAACACACCTCTGGTACAGGAACGGGTGGGTGCAGGCGCGGGTGTGGTTTGTGGGTCGGGTGTGGCGCCGATGAATGGGGTGTGGCGCGCTCACAAGGCCGCCGGTTGATTGAAGGTCGATCGTCCGGTTGATTGAAGAGTCGATTTTGGTTGATTGGTAGAAGTGGAGAGTGAGAAGGAAGCGTGGTGTAGGCGCTCTAGTCTAATCAGTTGTTGTAGAAAGAGACCATCCGCTGCCAGAGATGTGAGCAACGCTGCCACCATGTGAGGTTCTTTACTCCGATGACACCGTGTTCAGGTGGATCTTCAGTAGGCCTCTCTGTGATGAATAATGTTTGTAGAAAACTGCCACCACTAATAGTTTATAGACATATTAGGAGTCTGGAATCAATCAACCCATGCGATCAGCCTTTCCTTTATTATTGTATAAGTATGCAGGAACACAGTCAGGAATCAAATCAGGTGTGAAATGATGAAGTGGTGAGAATGGTGAAAGGGGGTGTGTGAGAGCGTGGTGAGTGGACCTCCGCCCTCGACTGTGTCTGTCCAATTCTCTCCTGTGATCGCCGTCATGCCTATGTTAAACCGCACCTCGCCTTCCGAGAATGCATAACCAATGATGAAAGCGTGAATAATCCTGAATGACGAGTGAATAATAATACATGACGAGTGAATAATCGTGCATAACTCCAGTCCAGGGGTCTCCTGGTGTTTAGGTTAGCAAGTCGTTAATATAGGAACGAAATGATTAATCAGCATGTTTACCTTAGCTATTGATAAGGACACCTGTGGTCTTGCCTCTGGACCACAGCTAACAGCTTCTTGTACAGGCATATACAAAAGTCGTGTCACAAGTATGAATTGAGTTATGAGTTGTCTAAATATGAGTGAAAGGATCGTATAACAAAGGTGTGTGTTATGTGTGTGCTAAGGGTGTGCTGAGGGTGTGTTAAGGTGTGTGCTAAATGTGTGTTGAGGGGTGTTAAGGTGTGTGTTATGTGTGCTAAAGGTGTGCTAAATGTGTGTTAAGGATGTGTTAAGGTGTGTGTTATGTGTTAAGGCGCATTCAGTACGTACTGAGTGTGTTAAGTTCTTGTAGTAACGTGGGATCTTGAAGTAAAGAGGGATTTAATTAAGGATATATGTAAACACGTAAACCTATAAAATGGCAAATATATGAAAGGGAGAATAATATTATATAACAGGTGAATATAATACATGGCATAATATTATAGGGTGTCATATGTTGAGTGCAGCGGTACTAAGCATGTTAACCTAGAATAATGAGGATATGTAGAACCTGAGCCTTCCCACCACCAAAAGCTGTTATTTAGAGGCTGTGTTGAGGTTTATGTAAGGGTGTGTGTTAATATGTACAGTATGTTAGAACGTGTGTTATATTTCAATTCAATTCAATTCAATTCAGATAGTGTTATTGTTATATGACAAATACAAAATACAAGAATAAGTTATGTTAAACAGTTATCACATAACAAAGAGGACTTGATACCTATTGGTATATATGTCCTGAAATACGATTATACTAAAAACAAAATTGGAAGTAGTGGCGAATGAAGGAAACAGATATAATGCACCCAACCCAAGTGTAAAGAGAAATATTATAATTTTACACTAGCAGAAGTATCTGCAATATAAGTAAATAGTATACTTACATACTTACATATTTGCGTTGTGGTGTGTGCTTAATATGTTTCGTGGGATAAGGGTATATATACATATATATACTGTATATTAAGTATATATCACAAATACACGTGAGCCACTAAATGTTTTAATCTCTCAGTGGGGTTCGAACCGCCGACCGTCAGGACGATAGCCGAAGCTTTAACCAAATATATATATATACAGTATATGATAGCTAGATTTATGAAAGAGCATGAAGACTAAAGGGTGAATATACTAAAGTAGGCTGTAATGTACAATATACTAAAGTAGGCTGTAATGTACAATATACTAAAGTAGGCTGTAATGTACAATATACTAAAGTAGGCTGTAATGTACAATATACTAAAGTAGGCTGTAATGTACAATATACTAAAGTAGGCTGTAATGTACAATATACTAAAGTAGGCTGTAATGTACAATATACTAAAGTAGGCTGTAATGTACAATATACTAAAGTAGGCTGTAATGTACAATATACTACAGTAGGCTGTAATGTACAATATACTAAAGTAGGCTGTAATGTACAATATACTACAGTAGGCTGTAATGTACAATATACTACAGTAGGCTGTAATGTACAATATACTAAAGTAGGCTGTAATGTACAATATACTAAAGTAGGCTGTAATGTACAATATACTACAGTAGGCTGTAATGTACAATATACTACAGTAGGCTGTAATGTACAATATACTAAAGTAGGCTGTAATGTACAATATACTAAAGTAGGCTGTAATGTACAATATACTAAAGTAGGCTGTAATGTACAATATACTAAAGTAGGCTGTAATGTACAATATACTAAAGTAGGCTGTAATGTACAATATACTACAGTAGGCTGTAATGTACAATATACTACAGTAGGCTGTAATGTACAATATACTAAAGTAGGCTGTAATGTACAATATACTAAAGTAGGCTGTAATGTACAATATACTAAAGTAGGCTGTAATGTACAATATACTAAAGTAGGCTGTAATGTACAATATACTAAAGTAGGCTGTAATGTACAATACATACCGGTACTATAAGGATAGTATAATACCAAAAAGGAGCATATACTAAAATGTTTCTAGACTCTCAGGTGATGTGTGCCAGGTGTAGCATTACGGAGCCTGTTAAGCTGGAATAATGATGGTAAGAGGCACCTGTGTCTCACCACCACCACAGGCTCTTGACAAAACCTGTGTTAAGGTAGTTGGGTTTGTTTTGGTTTATATGTATATATATATATATATATATATATATATATATATATATATATATATATATATATATATATATATATATATATTAGTTTCCTCGCTAGTCCTAAAATCACAGGCTCGCTATCGCTCGCCAGGCACAAATCAACACCTAACTAACCCGAAAGGTTATATAATAATATTGACATTGAAAAAGGGGGCAAAAGGTGTTAAAATCGCTAAACTAATGGGGTCAACGTCTTATAATATCAGAACTAATGGGGCTAGACATGAGGGAGAAGGGGGTCCAGAAAAACGGCATATCTCTCCTTAAGGTGTGTGTTAATGTCTGTGTTAAAGGCGTGTTATGAATTTTGTTTTTATTACATATGTTTTGGATAAATCTTCATTACGTTATTTCCATTAAGGGAGTTTGGTAAGTTCGGTTCTTTGTACTGTGCGTTTTTTTTTTTTTTTTTTTTTTTTTTATATTTTATATTAACCCTTTCAAGCTCCAATACGCATTTCTTTTCTGTTTTCTGGCTAATATTAGACGATTTCATTCAGATTAGTAACGGTATATATATGGAAGTCAGAAGGTTGATTGAGATAGTCTTTACCCTTTTCATTCCCACAGATTCTTCCTAAGCTGTATGAAATCGTCTGCTGATAGCCACAATAATCTGCTAAAACGCGCCATGATCCTTAAAGGGTTAATGGTGCGTTAAGGGGGGTGACCTACTTTTTTTATCTCCTTTTCTCTCTTTCTCTGGCTTGTATTCATTCGGCCCCATTCAGCCTACTGTTTTAAGACGTTTATCCCCATCCAGGTGTCAAATTTTTACTGGTGAGCGGTAGCGAGCCAGCATATTTTTTTAATTTTTTTGACAGCAGGCTAAATTTGTACATTTTTCGATAGAAAAATTTCTCCGGCGAAGCCGGACTTCTTCATATAATGCTGGCTAGCTATCGCTCGCCAGGAAGAAATCGACACCTAGATGGGGATAAACGTCATACAATAGTTGGCTGAATGGGGCCGAATGGATACAAGCCAGAGAAAGAGAGAAAAGGAGAGAAATAAAAAAAAGCAGGTCACCCCCCTTAATGTGTGTTATGGAGTGTATCATGTTGTGTAGGGTTAATAGTGCTTTGTGCTTTAACCCCTTCTGTACCGGCCAGGTCTCTTCAATTTTATTCTAGCTATATTTAGACGAATTTGTGCAGTTTAGGAAGGATCTGTTGTAGTAAAAAAAGAGTTAGGTGAGATAGTTTGAAGCTTGTTAATTGCTGGAGGCCCTATTTAAGCTGAAACAAAACATCGTCTAATAGTAGCCAGAATAGAGTTAAAAGTACGACACCGGTACATAAGGGGTTAATGATGCATATATAAGATAATTAATTATATAAAAAGGGCTTAACAACTATAGGGTTAAAACACTAAAGGGTGAATACAATAAAGTTTATATCGAATATGCTAAAGGGAGTTACGTATTGTTTGCAGTACTGCTAAGCCTGTTAAGGGGCCAGTGACTGTTATGGTCTATGAATTCATTTATTTATATATTTTTTTAGTTTCCTCGCTAGACCTCCCTCAAACGTAAAAACAACAACCCCTAGACCCCCCCCCCCCCAGATAAAGTTGTAAATTTTTCGGTAGAAAAATGTCCCGGCCGAAGGCCGATTCCTCTTATAATTGCAGGCTCGCTATCGCTCGCCAGGAACAAAGTAGACACCTAAATGGCACGATCGGTCTAAAAATTGACAACGAAAATTAGCTAAAGGTGTTAACATCGCCGAACTAATGGGCCGAAAGTCATAACATTTCAAAACTAATATGCTAAACATGGGGAAGAAGGCGGTAAAACAAAAAAAGCGACTACCTGCCCCTTAAGATGGCATAATAATGGTATGAACTGGGAAGCACCTGTGTCCCGCCACCACCACCATCACAGGCTGTTGCCACCTTATCCTTCATCCACAAGTGGGAAAGGACAATTATGATAGAAGATATTATATTTGGTTAAGTGTAGTGTATACCTATCTATCCATATTGTTAAAAAGTGGGAAAGGACAATTATGATAGAAGATATTATATTTGGTTGATTATAGTGTATACCTATCTATCCATATTACGACAATGGCTAATTGAGTATATTCATATGTACAGTCGTAGTCATACATTCTGGAACACTTTTTCACGATTAAAACGAGACAATGAACTTAACTAGTGAACTCAAAAAAATAGTTTCATGTGGTTCACAAATTTTGATAACAAATACTATAAATATTTCTCCCTGGCCACAACTGTACGAAGATAAATACTATAAATTTTTCTCCCTGGCCACAACTGTACGAAGATAAATACTATAAATGTTTCTCCCTGGCCACAACTGTACGAAGATAAATACTATAAATGTTTCTCCCTGGCCACAACTGTACGAAGATAAATACATGGACATTTATTTGTTTAGCATATGAACCAAAACAAATAATCTGCACATTAGTTATTTACTTAACATTCATAGCATAACATACATAGCAGTTAGTACATTATATATCTCCTCATGGCTATTTGTATCAATAACTCGACAGCCCTAGCAATTCCCCGGCTATTCACGGCAAAGAGAATGCCTCCATAATTGGCACGCCTCAGTGGGTGATGTGATCAGCTTGCTCAATTCTACTTGCTTTTCAGGGGGGTCACCGGCTTTTGTTTATCTTTCTCTCTTTCCCTGGCTTGTATCCATTCGGCCCCATTCATCCAGCTGTTTTAAGACGTTTATCCCCATCCAGGTGTCGATTTCTTCCTGGCGAGCGATAGCGAGCCAGTATTGTATGGAGAAATCCGGCTTCGCCGGAGAAATTTTTCTAACGAAAAATGTACTAATTTAGCTTGCTGTCAAAACAAAAATATATATATGCTGGCTCGCTACCGCTCTCCAGTAAAATATTGACACCTGGACTGAGGTAAACGTCTTAAAACAGTAGGCTGAATGGGGCCGAATGGATACAAGCCAAAGAGTGAGGGAGAGAAAGATAAAGCAAAGCGAGGTGGGCTCCCTTCAGTTGACCGTCCGCCGTCGCTGCGAGACAGAACACACAATGGCGGATGCAATTTGTCCCAGTAATAGGATGTTGTGCTTGGAGGCTGGGCTTCGACAGGTTCTGGCTGTGTTGGGGTAGGGGATTGTGTGTTAGAGTACCGGTACTGGATGGGGTTAGTGGAGAAAGGAAACTATGAATATATACACCCTATGAGGAGGAGCACTTTATTGACAACGTTTCGCAGATAGCTTCTTCAGGCCTAGTGACCTGAAGAAGATATCTGCGAAACGTAATAAAGTGCTCCTCCTCATACGGTCTTTATATTCATTCCGTCAACTTTTCTAAGTTATTTCAATAAAGGAAACTATATAGAGTAATATGTTTGTTCTTTATTGAGGTATGGCTAGTTGTTATTTGTATGTGGTGTCAGGTGGCTTAGTGATATTAGTAATGGTAAGAAATGTAATAGAAGGTGTCTGGTGGGTAGGTGTCTGTATACGACTATTGTCCCAGTCATTGGATTTTGTGCTTGGGGTCTGGGGTGCGACAGGTTCTGGTTATGTGTGTGTAGGAGTTTATATGTTGTGATAGAGAAGTAGTGTTATAGTCAAAGTAGGAGTTCTTATTTTGTAGTTATAAGAATGGTAGTAATAGAAGAGGTATTTTTATGAGTAGAAGCATGTATGGAATAGCAACTTGGGAGGGAAAATTTGTCCCAGTAATTATATGTTGTGCTTGGGGTTCTGAAATTCGACATGTTCCGATTATATTGGGACAGGAGATTGTGTGTACAGTGGTGGTGTTAGTGGGTGCTAGGGTATTAACTGGGGTGGTGTTAGATGGCTTAAGAATAGTTTGGTGGTGTTAGTTAGGAGAAGTATAGTATAAATAGTGCTGTTAGTAATGGTTGGGGTTGTAATAGTAGTGGGCTTATTTTGAATTAGTGTCTGTATATTGTAGCGTCAGTAGCGGATCAAATTTGTCCCAGTAAGTGGATGTTGTGTTGGGGGCTTCAATTCAACAGGTTCTAATTATGTTGAGGTAGTATAGGCCTATGTGTGTTGCAGTATGTTGGTGATGTTAGGTTTGGGGTAGCGGTAGTATTGACGATGCTAGATAGGGTTTGAGGCAGTAAATAGTGAAAGTAATAGCGGGGAAAGTGAAGTATTAATGGTAGCGTTAGTCGGGGTAGGGATAGTCTTGTTGATTGTGTTATTGTGGTAGGGGTATTAGAGGTATTATTTAGGGCAAGGGTAGTATTAATAGTGGCACTAGTAGTGTTTGGGATGGTATTAGTAGTGGTCTTTTTTACGCTAGGGTCTTCTTAGATAATTATATTGTCAAAGGCAGATCCATTTGTCAAAGTAACTGGAAGTCAAAGTGTATATATTTTTGTTTTTACAGCAAGCTAAATTTGTAAATTTTTCGATAGAATTTTTTTCCGGCGAAGCCGGATTTTGTCATACAATTCTGGGTCGCTATCGCTCGCCAGGAAGAAATTGACACCTGGATGGGGCTAAACGTCTTAAAACAGTTGGATGAATGGGGCCGAATGGATACAAGCCAGGGAAAGAGAGAAAAAGAGAGAAAGATTATACAGCTTCTGATAATGATGAGGAAGGTGGAGGATATTGTGTGTTGTAGCGCAGAGGTGATTTGATAGTGTGTGGGGGAAGGGGGAGGAGGGTAATAATATATATGGTGTTAGTGGGTGATAGGGATAATTGTGGTATCCCTATAGTAGTAGTAGTAGTTGTGGTGTTAGCGAAAGATGGGGTAGTAATAATGTTGATCCTCTTGGTGGGGTAGGGTACGTGCATGTTGGAGTGACAGTGGCAGATGCAATTAGTCCCCGTACCCGACAGCTGCTGGGGATAGTAGGGGATGGATAAAGCTTGAGAGATAATAACGATTAAGAGATGGATAAAAACTGCGAGACGGATCAAGACTAAGGCTTGGGTTAAGACTGAGAGATAGATGGATAGACAGATAGATAAATAAATAGACAGGTACATAAACAGACGGACAGAGCAAAAACCAATTAAAAGGGGGTGGGGGGGGGGGGGGGGGGGGTAGGCAAAGGGTAGACTGGGAGGAATATGCAAGCCACGTCGAAATCCCCCAAACGTAGACCGGGGCTCCCACGCAATAATCGGGGTAAGCGAAACGTAGAGCGGTATTCTTAAACAATTCTTTCCCTTCGCAGAGCCGTTAATGTACGCAATATCTTGAAAAATTACGTTAGCTTGAGAAATAGGAGTGCTAATCCGCGTAATCTCTATAAACAACACTCATTCCCAAAATATTCGATCGATATTAGGCGCTGCGAAGGGAAAGAAATGTTTAAGGGAGCCCACCTCGCTATTTTTCTCTTTTTCTCCCTCTCTCTTTGGCTCGTATCCATTCGGCCCCATTCAACCTACTGTTTTAAGACGTTTACCCCCATCCAGGTGTAAATATTTTTATTTTGACAGCAAGCTAAATTTGTACATTTTTCGATAGAAAAATTTATCCGGCGAAGCCGGATTTTTTCATACAATGCTGGCTCGCTATCGCTCGCCAGGAAGAAATCGACACCTGGATGGGGATAAACGTCTTATAACAGTTGGCTGAATGGGGCCGAATGGCTACAAGCCAGGGAAAGAGAGAAAAGGAGAGAAAGATAAAAAAAAATCCGGTGACCCCCCTTAAGAATACGATTCGTAGTGCCTCCCCCGACAATACTCTCCCCGGGTGCAGCAAAGATTCTCATGGCAGGTATTGGGAAGGCGCCTCACGTGCCACCCACTGTTATCGCGGGAACGTGGTGCCTGCCAGACCCCCCCCCCCTTCCCCCCCCCCCCCCCCCCCCCTGCCTCCAGGCTCACGGTTCTGCACACTTATTTGTTCTTATTGTTATCGTTGGCTCTTTTAGGCCTCTTCTTTATTAGTATTTATAATTATTTTCGTACTGATAGTTGGCAGGTCAAGGTTTAAAGCTAATTTCAGTTCATAATTAATTCCATTGTTCTCCCAAATCGTTATTAGTAGTATGCTACATCGACATGTTCTAACATAATGTTCTGCCAAGTATTCCAAATCTCAAGGAAAAAAAGCAGAAAGAGATCACGATCAAGTATTCATGAGAAATATAGGTATGGTTTGGAACTCTTCTTTCATAAATAAAAAGCTAGTTGTCTTTTATTTTAAAGAAAACAGTGTACAACATATATGTCCTAGATACTAATTTATGGATAAATAACCAAAAATATAACCAAGGCTTCAGAAATTTGAACAATTAATGCTCAGAAATCGACGGGGAGAATAATATTGATGAAAACCTCCTTGAAAGAGTACAGTCTAAATTAGGATATATTATCATTACAATAAATAGAGGGAAAGGCACACGTTTAGAGGATATTAACCCCTTGAGGATTATGGCGCGATTTAACAGTTTATTTTCGCTACCATTGGACGATATTAATCAGATTGGGAAGGTTATAATTATGAAAGTCAGAGGATTAATTGAGAGACTCTTTACCTTTTAATTCCCACAGATCCTTCCTAAGCTGTATCAAAATCGTCTAATGATAGCCAGAATAAACTTTCAAACCTACCTTTTAATTCCTACAAATCCTTCCTAAACTGTATCGAATCGTTTAATGCTAGCCAGAATAAACTGTCAAACGCGTCATAGTCCTCAAGGGGTTAAAATGTACAACCAGAGCGACAGAGAGCGAACCTAGAGATAAAGTTTGAAGTTGTGGACAGAGAAACAGATGGATGGATGATTGCATTGAGTGGAAACGTTTGAGATACTGTAAACGTTCATCCTGCAGTGGAGTAACAGGGGGATGAGGGTATTGCTGATAAATTTTTGTTCATACTATTTGAACATTATCTATCTATCTATCCATCTAGCTATGTATCTATCTATATGGTATTAATAACTCTCCTTTTCAGACTAGGCCCCTATATATTTTCACATTGTACTCTCTCTCTCTCTCTCTCTCTCTCTCTCTCTTATTAATAACTCCTTTTCTGACTTTATTTCCACACTCTACGATCTCTCTCTCTCTCTCTCTCTCTCTCTCTCTCTCTCACTCTCACTCTCTCTCTCTCTCTCTCTTGTTTACACGTACAAGCAAGGGGAGGAGTGATAGAGGGCCTTTCTACTGAACTAATAATAACCACACTGTCAGCGTCCAAGCCCAGATGTGTCGGGGGGGGGGGGGGGGGGAAGATGTTATTGGGATATCATTTGTGCTACACTTAGTTTCAGTAGCCTACCTTAAGGGGGGTCACCTGCTTTCTCTCCTTTTCTCTCTTTCTCTGGCTTGTATCCATTCGGCCCCATTCAGCCAACTGTTTTAACCCTCTCCGACATATGACGCGATTTTGATTCTATTGGGGATACTTTAAAGCCTTTGTTACCATCAGGGGTATTTAGAAACCTTTAGCTTAGATACTTCAACCTCTGCAGTTGTCTTTGAGTTAGCTGTGGGCAGAAAACTAATTTTGGAGAGGTAATTATAGGAGTGAGAGAACTCTATTTCTTATTGCTAATCTGGCCACCTCTGCGTCATATGTGCGTGAAAGGGTTAAGACGTTTATTCCCATCCAGTTGTCTATTTCTTCCTGGCGGGAGCCAGCATTGTAAGGAGAAATCCGGCTTCGCCGAGAAATTTTTCTATCGAAAAATTTACAAATTTAGCTTGCTGTCAAAACAAAAATACATACAGTATATGCTGGCTCGCTACCGCTCGCCAGGAAAATATTGACATCTGGATGGGGGTTAAATTCTTAAAACAGTAGGCTGAATGTGGCCGAATGGATACAAGCCAAAGAGAGAGGGAGAGAAAGAGAAAAAAAAGCGAGGTGGGCTCCCTTAACACAAAGACATTAGTATTGCATGAGTGAAGGTGGGACAGCTTTAAGACACGTACAGAGAGGTAAAGCATGTGGTGATGCCAATCTTACTATTGACCAAATCAAACATGCAGGCGAGGAACACTTTTTAAAGTAGCCAAACTATACACAATATGGGAGAGAGGTATCCTGACCAGGATTCGAACCCACTCACTCAGGTATGTTTGTGAGAGTTGGGCACTGTATCCATTCGACAATGCACGAATATAAGGGAAGTAACCTTAGTTCTTATATGAAGCACCAGGTTATAGTCTCGTGGAGGACTATGCCTTCATACACGTGGAGAGTTTTCTAAACTTCAACCATGACTAATATGCACATTCTCCCCCGCCAACTCGGCTAAGTGATACGATTCTTATCATGCTGGTACTATTATAGTACCAGGATTATTTAAAGCGTATCGATATGTAGTAGAAAGGTGGCATGGGAAAAGTTAATTATACTTACGGTAGTATCCGTCTCCTCTACTGACGTCGATGATCGAGCCACCCTACGGGTATTTTGAGTAAAATGCAAGCTACATATTTCCTTTAGATGTACGGTGTGCAAACAGTATGCCCTCATAGCACTAGTTTATGGCTAAACAGTATGCCCTCATAGCACTAGTTTATGTGCAAACAGTATGCCCTCATAGCACTAGTTTATGGCTAAACAGTATGCCCTCATAGCACTAGTTTATGGCTAAACAGTATGCCCTCATAGCACTAGTTTATGTGCAAACAGTATGCCCTCATAGCACTAGTTTATGGCTAAACAGTATGCCCTCATAGCACTAGTTTATGGCTAAACAGTATGCCCTCATAGCACTAGTTTATGTGCAAACAGTATGCCCTCATAGCACTAGTTTATGGCTAAACAACGTGAGTCTGAGATGACAAGACAGTGGCCGTGTCGCCTCCAACAATCGAATGAAAAGTCTAGGTTGCCGCAAAAAGACTTAACAAATCCTACTCTCACACTCATTCTTTCACTCACATTTACTCCCTCACACACACACACACACACACACACACACACACTCTAATTCACACTCACCTTCTCACCCCCTTCCCCCCACCCCCTCTCTCTCTCTCACACACACACACACACACACACACACACACACACACACACACCGACACACACACTTCACCCTAATCCCCCAGCAAACACCAGTCCCCACCACAAGGACCTTCTCCCTCCACTGCGGGTTTACTCAGGGCTTCAGGCTAATTGACGGAGCCCACTGGTATGCCCTTTTTGTACTGGAAAATCGTTTGGGGGTAGCTAGACTAAAACAAGATTTGTAGATAAGCTTTTGCGTTAGAAGGGCTAAAATCGCTTATTGTGTACGCTCGTTCTTGTTCTTCGTTCCCCTTCTCTCTCACTCACTCTATCACTCACTCACTCACTCACACTCTCTCTCTCTTTCTTTCTCTCTCTCTCTCTCTCTCTCTCTCTCTCTCTCTCTCTCTCTCTCTCTCTCTCTCTCTCTCTCTCTCTCTCTCTCTCTCTCTCTCTCTCTCTCTCTCTCTCTCTCTCTCTCTCTCTCTCTCTCTCTCTCTCTCTCTCTCAATCGAACACAGAGTGGCCTTGTCTCCTCAATGCAAAATGACTATACTGAAACCAAAATTCATCACGTAAAAGCTAGAGTGAATATTATAAGCATTGTATCTAACTGTTACTTTTATCGCCTGCCCCAGTCTCCCAAGCCTATAGTCCATTCATTATAGGTTGGGCAGGAATCGTAACCTCTAGCCTCTGTAACTCAAAAAGTGCTAGAGCAAAATAATGAGCTGTCAATTACCACACACATTCACTAGCCAAGTCTTCCTATTTGGTAGAAATATTAGCTCGATTACTCAAGTCCTTTTTAAGTTAAATAGGCTAGAAGCTACGATTTCTGCCCAACCTAGAATGAACGGACTATAGTATTTCGCTCCGTCTCTATCTGCAAACAAGGCCGAAACACTTGAGATGACGTGGATGAAACTTTCCATCAGGTCAAATGAACCGGGTGAGGAAGTGTGAGGGGCTTAGTGCTGAGGGTGATGTGTGGTGGGTGATGTGTGATGTGCGATGGTTGATGTAAGGCGAGGGATGAGTGTCCAATGATGTTTGATGGGTGACATGGTATGGTTCAAGTGAAGCAGGAAATATTCGTTGGGTGATGAAGTGTGGGGTGATACATGGTAGTGGACATAAAGCGGGTGACGTCTGATGGATGATGTATGGTGAGTAACATCAAGTGGTTTGATATCCAGCAGGTGATATTTGTCGGATGAGGAGTGTCTGGTTGATGTGTGGTAATTAAGGGGGGGGGGAGCTTGATCCCTAGACCTTTATCAGACATAAAGTTACAACCCTAAGGCCTCTTCGAGATGTTTTGGCCTTGGTTTCTCCTAAATATCAGGATCGCAATCGTTCGCCAGCAAAAAAATTCTAAGGATGTACTCTCAGCCATCTCTTGGCTTAATACTAGAAAGACGGTGTTCCTCCTGTTGTACTCAATAACTGTTTTTCTGTGCTGACTCCTTGCCTAGGCAATCTCTTTCGTCTCTGTCTTTCCTCTAACGTCTTTCCTTCTTGCTGGAAGTTTGCTCTTATTCAACCTGTCCCAAAGAAGGGTGGCTGCTCTCAACCGTCCAACTATCGTCCAATTGCTCTTATTTCTTGCATCTCTAAATTAAGTATTCTTAATTCAAAATTTCTAAAGCATTTATCTTCCCATAATCTACTTTCAAATCGCCAGCACGGTTTCCTTAACCCTTAATTGGCGGCGCGCAACTTATGTCGTGTGAAATAAATATGGACTATGTGGCGGTTCACAACTTATGTCGAGCGCCATTTTCAGCACATAATGTTGCTGAGAGAGAGAGCTGAGCGGTGGGACGAGCATAGCAACTCTACGACCGCTCACCACCACCGCGGTGGACCTACTGATATGAATCCCACCCTTCCCTCCCCTCTAACACTCACTACACAGGGAATTATGTAGGGAAATTACCTAATTACAGGGTTTTTGCACTCGTGTTGCACGATCGTTGCAAGAGAACCAGTGGTCGTACAAGGATGGTTCGGGTGTCATTGGAAAGCTCTGTTTACGCCCTTTCAGGGATAGATACTTGTTTTACGCTCTGGGTCTTATTTAGGCATGAAAATGATCACGTAAACAACCCTATTTAGGGTAAAAAAAAAAACGCTGGGCGCTACGGTCAAATAGACCACCTAGCCCGCTAAATAAGGGTTAAGGGCCGCTCTACTGGTGATCTTGCTTATCTTACTAACTCTTGGTCATCCTCCTTCCGGGACTTCGGTGAAACTTTTTCTATTGTGCTAGACATATCACAAGCCTTCGATAGAGTCTAGCACAATTCTCTAATTTCCTTTCAGACCGCTCCAAAGCTGCAGTTGTGGATTGCCATCGCTCACTCCTTCAACCTATCAACTCCGGTGTTCCTCAGGGTTCTATCCTGTCTCCAGTTCTTTTCCTAATATTTATTAATGATATACTTAACTGATCAATCAAATATTTCTGGTTGGGGCAGAGAAAACCTTGTTACTTTCAACGTCTCCTAGACTCAATTTCTCCCTCTATCTCTCCATTGCAATCTTCTGCAAGATTATCAATATTTCTTCAACAATACACAAATCAACCCTTCATATTCTCTCAATATTCTAGGTGTATCTTTTTCATCTGACCTTTCTTGAAAAGATCCTATTACCACTCTTGCTATAACAGCTTCCCAAAAGTTAGGTGTGCTCAACCATCTCTGTAGGGTTTTCACCCCCGCACAGAAAAAGCATTTCGCCTCATCAACTCACTTCCTCTTACTAGTTCCCTACAATCTCTTTCTACACGCCACAATTTTGCATCTCTTTCACTCTTTTATCGCTATTACAACAATCAGTGGTCTTCAGAGCTCTCTCAGTGCATACCCCCTCCCTTGTGGCGAGTGCGAGGCACCTGCCTTTCAACACAGTCCCACTCTTATTCTGTCCAGCTCTCCAACCCATTCAGTCTTTGCTTCATCCTATGACTGAAACTGCTTCAAACTTCGTGTGTCCAGGCATTTTGACCTCAACGTCCCTTGAATTTGGCTCTTTGTCACTCTTTTGGCTTTGAGGAGACACTCGTACAAGCAACCTGCCTTTGGTCTCCTTCATACACATTAACAAAAAATGGCACAAAAGGTTTTAATAATGACAGACAAATGGGGCGGAAGATCTTGAAATCGCCAAATTATTGTGGCGAACGTCTTAAAATCTCAAAACTAATGATGCTAAACATGAAGGAGAAGAGAGTCCAGAAAATACACAAACCTCTCCTTACTGTGAGGCTGAAGACATTGGACGGGTGTAGTTTGAAGGGGTGACATGTGGCGGATTATATACGATGTCTTCATCAAATATTTCGGAGAGTGAGAGTGAGGTGAAGGGTAAGATTATGACTTCTTTTGAGACTGAGGTATGAACCTTGTAATATAATAATTACTGCATTGCAAGGGCCAATCCCCCCACCCCTTTCTCTCTCTCTCTCTCTCTCTCTCTCTCTCTCTCTCTCTCTCTCTCTCTCTCTCTCTCTCTCTCTCTCTCTCTCTCTCTCTCTCTCTCTCTCTCTCTCTCTCTCTCTCTCTCTCTCTCTCTCTCTCTCTCTCTCTCTCTCTCTCTCTCTCTCTCTCTCTCACAGTTGACAAACGGCTATCCGTTTTTTCTCTCTTCTTACCCCTCCTTCTTCTCCCTCCCTCTTCTCCAAATCTACATTCTCTCTCTCTCTCGCTCCTCTCTCTCTCCTCTCTCCTCTCTCCTCTCTCCTCTCTCTCTCCTCTCCTCTCTCTTCTCTCCTCTCTCCTCTCTCCTCTCTCTCTTTCTCTCAGAGTTGACTAAGGGCTCAGCGTTTCCAGGTCGTCTAACACGTCTCAGTGATTTGCGGTGGGGCAGTCCAGCTGGTGGGAACAATCTGCTGCTCGATGTTTTGGTGGCCTCCCAGTTGACGCTCACTGATTTAGCAACTGTTATCTGAAATATCGTCTGTGAGCCCCAAATAGAAATCCTCCTTCCTAGCTCAGTATAAATCTTTGGTGATCGGCTGCAATGAAAAGGATGACTATGGAATGAAAATGTTTTATATTATTATTCTATTCCGATTTGTTTTCTTTTCTATATGAGTGAGGGACACAAAAGGCAGAACTGCCTGTAGCGAGTGCCTCCCCCATAGTTGAAAGAGTGACAGGGCTAAAATCAAGGGAAGTTCGAGTCAAAATGCCTTGACACACGGAGTTTGAAGCAATTTAAGTCATAGGAGGAGGGAAAGACAGATTCTGGGAGAGAGTTCCAGAGCTCAGCTGTTGAATAGAAGAAAGTCTGAGAGTAACGTTTCACTCTTGGATTGGAGAGTTGCACAGAGTAGGGCTGGGATTGTGTTGCAAGACAGGTACCGCGTACCCTACATAGAGGAGGTAGTATACACTGGGAGAGCTCTGAGGAGCACTGATTATTGTATTAGCGAGCTAGAATAGCGAGAGAGATGCAACATTGCGGCGAAGAGAGAGAGTTTGCAGAGAGTTGGTGAGTGGGTGGGAATTAATGATACGACAGGCCTTCCTTTCTACTTTGTCTAGAAGTGCGGTGTGAGAGGATCCTCCCCACACATGTGAACAATACTCGATGCAAGGACGCACTGTGCCCCTGTACAGAGTAAGCTGTGCAGGGGTAAAGAACCCCCTGAGGCGGTTGAGCACACCCAGCTTCTGGGAGGCTGCCTTAGCAAGACTGGTAATATGGTCCTTCCAAGTGAGAGCTGAAAAAAAAGAGACACCAACAATATTGAGAGAAGATGAAGGATTGATTATTGTATTGTTGAAGAATAAGGGATAGTCCACTGGGAGTTCCGGATGGGTAGATAGATGGAGAAATTGGGTTTTGGAAGCATTAAAGGTAACAAGGTTTTCTCTGCCCCAATTGGAAATAGTAGTTAGATCAGGAGATAAGTGTTCTATGGCTTCATTTCGTTTGTCTTTGAGGGATTGCTGGCTGGGGCGTTATGGAAAAGTAATCGAGTAGTGTAAGGTAGAGTCGTCTCCGTATGAATGGATGGGACTGGAGGTACAGTTGAGAAAATCGTTCATGAAAATTAGAAAGAGAATAGGAGATAGGACAGAGCCCTGAGGATCACCGGAGTTGATAGGATGAAGAAGTGAGCGATGGCCATCCACAACCACAGCTATGGAACGGCCGGAAAGGAAATTAGAGACAAAGGTACAGATGGAGGGATAGAAACCGAAGGAGGGGAGTTTAAAAATTATAGATTTGTGCCAGACTCTATCGAAGGCCTTCGATATGGCTAGTGCAATAGAAAAGGTCTCACCGAAGTCCCGAAAAGAGGATGACCAAGAGTTAATAAGATGTGAAAGAAGATCACCAGTAGAGCGACCCGGAAGCCATACTGGCGATCTGAGAGCAGATTATGAGAAGAGAAATGCTTAACAAATTTGGAAGCAAGAATAGTTTCAAAAACTTTAGAGATGCAAGAGATGAAAGTAATTGGACGATAGTTGAAGGGTTGAGAGCGGTCACCCTTCTTTGGGACAGGTTGAATGAGAGCAAACTTTCAGCATGAAGGGAAGACGTTAGAGGAGAGACAGAGACGAAAGAGTTTGCCTAGACAGGGAGTCAGCACGGAAGCACAGTTATTTAGTACAACAGGAGGAACACCATCCGAACCATATGCCTTCTTAGTATTAAGCCCAGAAATGGTAGAAAGTACATCTTTATAAGAGATTAGGATATTAGGCATAAGTAGGAGAGAGGTGGGTGAAGAGGGAGGAATAGCACCGGAATCATCCAAGGTGGATTTTCTCGCAAAAGTTTGAGCAAAGAGTTCAGCTTTGTCAGAGGAAGAAGTGATAGTGAGGCATCAGAGTGGAAAAGTTAATATTATCGTATATAATTGTTCTCAATTATTTATCTATTATACAAATCTTATTCATCTAAAAAACAAAACAAACAAAAACAGCATACCAGGCATAATGGTTTCCCGGGAGTTGGTTTGGTAATTTGGCTTACTATATACAGTATAAGGCTTAAGAGTTGAGTAGTAAATAGAAAATTACCGTTAGATACAATATATGTACAGAAAACTAACTAAACTTGCATAGTATGCATATATAAGTAATGCGATTGATATTGCAAAATCTAGTGTGAATTTGTATTTTGTGTTTGAATGCTCATTGTTTTCTGTTGTGTTTTGTGTTGTCCCTATTTTGGCTCTGTCTTGAGTCGGCCAACCCCCCCCAAAAAATAAATAAATAAATAAATAAATAAAAAAAAAATATATATATATACTGTATATAGGAAAAGTGGGGTTTGGGCCTGACCATATACTGTAGATAGATATATAGATATAAATTGGGGCAGAGAAAACCTTGTTACCTTTAACACCTTATTAGCGGCCTAGGCGGTTTATTTATATGTACCGCCCAGCGGGGTGTTTTTAGCCAAAATAGGGCTGTTTACGTGATCATTTTCATGCCTAAATAAGACCCAGAACGTAAAACAAGTATCTATCCCTGAAAGGGCATAAACAGAGCTTTCGAATGACACCATAACGATCCTTTTATGATGGCTAGTTTTCTTGCAACAACCGTGCAACGCGAGTGCAAAAAGCATGTAATTAGGCACTTTCCCCATACAATTCCGTATATAGCGAGTGAGAGAGGGAGGGAGGAGGTGGGATTCGTGTCAGTAGGTTCGCCGCGGTGGTCTGGAGCAGTCATACGCTCGCTACTCTCCTGCCACCACTTGTCTCTCTCTCTCAGCAACATTACGTGCTGAAATTGCCACACGACCTATGTCGAGCGCCGCCACATAGTCCAGCTTTATTTAACTCGACTTATGTTGCGCGCCGACAGTTAAGGGTTAATGCTTCCAAAACCAAATGTCTCCATCTATCTACCCGTAAGGAACTCCCAGCGGACTATCCCTTATTCTTCAACAATACAAAAATCAATCTTTCATCTTCTCTCAATATTCTTGGTGTCTCCTTTTCTTCTGCTCTCAGTTGGAAGGACCATATTACCAGTCTTGCTAAGGCAGCCTCCCAGAAGCTGGGTGTGCTCCACCGCCTTAGGGGGTTCTTTTCCCCTGCACAGCTTCTTGCTCTGTACAGGGGCATAGTGCGCCCTTGTATTGAGTATTGTTCACATGTGTGGGGAGGTTCCTCTCACACCGCTCCCCTAGACAAAGTTGAAAGGAAGGCCTTTCGTATCATTAACTCCCGTCCACTCACCAACTCTCTGCAATCTCTCTCTCTCCGCCGTAATGTTGCATCTCTCGCTATTACTATCGCTACTCTATCGCTACTATAATTAGTGTTCCTCAGAGCATTCCCAGTATGCCACCTCCTTTACGTAGGGCACGTGGTACCCGTCTTGCAACTCAATCCCACCCCTACTCTGTGCAACTCTCCAACCCAAGAGTGAAACGATACTCTCAAACTTTCTTCTACTCAACAGCTGAGCGCTGGAACTCTCTCCCAGAATCAGTCTTTCCCTCTTCCTATGACTTAAATTGCTTCAAACTCCGTGTGTCCAGGCATTTTGGCTCGAACGTCCCTTGATTTTGGCCCTGTCACTCTTTCAACTATGGGGGAGGCACTCGCTATAGGCAGTTCTGCCTTTTGCCTCCCTCAATCACATAGAAAAAACAAAACAAAAACACACACAATTTGCAATCAACCAGCTTTCTCCGACTGATTAAAGACAGCTGAATCTCGAATTTTAGGGCATGTATTTATTTTTTCAATAAAACATGTGCTGTACATTATACAATCATGAGGATGATAATGATGGTGTGTGTGTGTATGTGTGTATCGGTTTGTCTGACTGCTTGACTGTCTGTGTGCGCGCGTGCATGAGTGTTTTTGTGTCTGTGTTTATACCAGGAGAGGTGGAACATGTTTTCTTTCTTTTTATTCCTATAAGTATTTTTTGTTAACGGAGATTGGGGTAGCGCATCTTCGACACATATCAGCCTTATGCCACGTAATTATCTACCCGAGATTGAACCGTTTATTGATATCTTCCTTTTACACAACCGGTCAGCTCTGATACACAATTGCACAGTACGGTACCAGTACATCATTTCCTCTCAATAAGTCTTGAGATAATTCAATAGCATGTTGAATCAAATGTACCTTGACTTTGGCAGACTTTCTCACTTTTCTACAGAAAGGACATTCACTACGGTCAGGTTTGCTTTATATCCTGTTCTGTAACCATCACAATCAGAATATAATCTGTGAATCATTCTCAAGGACTGGGAATAAGGTAGTGGGGGTTGTCTGTCTATCCATATATATATATATATATATATATACAATTATATTTCCGCGACCCCATTCTACTTTAATGCGAACCCGTTTCTACACTGTTGTTGTTTTCAATATTGTGTCTCCCCTTTCGTATATTTTACTTGTATTTCGTGTTGCCAACCTACTTAATTTTAGTATATAATTTAATTATAATTATAATTCTCCTACACGTTTTAAATATTAACCATTAGTAATATGCAAATATTTATGTAGGCCCTTTTTGTCTTACTTTAGGCTGAAGATGGCTTGTGTGTAAGCCGAAACGTCCCACAATAAAGATGTTCATGCAAGCGCTGTTTTTTCTCTCTCTCTCTATATATATATATATATATATATATATATATATACTGTATATATATCTCATTATCAATCAATCTGTACGGTGATAATTCAGAAGGACTTAGAATTATATAGTGAAGGTGTGTGTGTGTCTGTCTGTGTGTTTGAAGCCCCAATTGAGCACCAAAGTGGCAGAGTGGTGAATGGGATGACACCTCACACTGGCAGGTTATCTATCTATTTATATATCATCTATCTATCTATCTATCTATCTATTTATCTGTCTGTTTGTCTGTCTGTTATGTGTCTTTCTCTCTCTCTCTCTCGCTGTCTATGTCTGTCTGTCTGTTATGTGTCTCTCTTTCTATCTTTCCATCTAACTTGGCTTTCTCTCTCTGTCTGTCTCTAGATGTACTGTATATATATTGATTTATATATCTATCAATCATTCTATCTATTTCCTTGTCTTTCTTTGTCTGTCTGTCTCTGTCTGTCATGATCCTCAAAGGGTTAAACGAAGAGCACGCCTAGGAAATATTAAATATATGTTTGCAATATATCAATAAAACACGACGACAAAGAGAAGAGAGTGATAAGGTTTCTCTGAAGACTGATTACGAAACCTGTTAAATGATCATGCGACTCGGGGACAGATTGAAATATATGTATAAAAGCAGCAATAAAATAGAAAATATTGCAAATAACATAAACATAATTATCTATCTATCTATCTATCTCTTTAATGAAAGCAATGCTGTACATATATTATTTCAAATTAGGAGGCTCGCATAATGAAAAAATTGTCACTTCTATCAGAGGAGTATTTACAATTTAGGTGTGTATTTTTATTACCCCCAATCGATTTAATGTAGCTTAACCCTTAACTGGCGGCGCGCGACCTATGTCGAGTGAAATAAATTTGGACTATGTGGCGGTGCACGACATCTGTTGACGCCATTTTCAGCACGTAATGTTGCTGAGAGAGAGAGCTGAGCAGTGGGACGAGCGTAGCAACCCTATGACCGCTCCCCACCACCGCGGTGGACATACTGAACTGTATTCTACTTTCCTCCCCCCTTTCTCATTCGCTACACTGGGAATTATGTAAGGAAATTACCATATTTCAGGGTTTTTGCACTCGTGTTGCACGATCGTTGCAAGAGAACCAGTGGTCGTACAAGGATGGTTCGGGTGTCATTGGAAAGCTCTGTTTACGCCCTTTCAGGGATAGATACTTGTTTTACACTCTGGGTCTTATTTAGGCATGAAAATTATCACGTAAACAACCAAAAAAAAAACGCTGTGCAGTATGGTCAAATAGACCGCCTAGGCCGCCAATAAGGTGTTAAGAAGGACTTCCAGAACTCAACGAAAAAAAACCCCAGGAAACTCTTGCCTATGAAAACATTAAACACTAATTAATTATTTGAAGACCACACTAGTACATAAAGAATACTAATTTGGGAGCTCGAGTAACTATGAACATCCTAACACACACACACGCACGCGCGCGCACATACATACATACATACATACATACACATGCACGTAAATAGAATATAAAAATACGAAATATATTACCTATAGTAATTAATATATCTATGAAATATCAACTTAAAAATACTGTGAGACCTAGGTAACGTCAAGCAAATACTGAATAAACCAACACACATCAATGTATTAAAAAGCAGTCATCCACAAAAATATTAACAAATAGAATACATCAACACAAAATAAGTCCATTAATATTAAAACGCATCAAAACATAAATAAATAAGTAAAACAATAAATAAATAAATATCAAAAAATAAAGGGAAACTGGGGAAGGTGCCAGTGTATATGCAATTATACATACATACATACATACATACATACATACATACATACATACAAAATATCTATAAAAAATACATACATAAAAAATAATATAGGCTATATATAGGGCAAACTCTAAAGAGGGGTTATAATTTGTATTTGGTGAGTATATAAAATTGGTTGGATGAGAGAGTTACTAATTATCAGGCTGTAAAAGTAGCCAGTCAAAGAGAAATCTGGAATGAAGTCAAAGTGTGTGGAGGCCTTGGATGTGTGTGTGTGGGGGGGGGGGGGATGGTGTGTGTGTGTGTTGGATGGTGTGTGTGTGTGTGGGGTGGGGGGGGGGGGGGGGTATGTGTGTATGTGGGGGGGAGTTGGGGTAATGGTGGGGTGTGTGGGGGGATGGTGTGTGGGGGGGGGGTTGTATGTGTGTATGTAGGGGGGATGGTGTGTGTGTGTGTGTCAGTGTGTATTTGTCAGTGTCAGTGTATTTGTTTATTTGTGTCATGTGTGTGTGTGTGTGTCATTGTGTGGGTTTATGTCATTATGTGTGCGTGCTTGTGTGTGTGTGTACGTGTGTTTGTATGTAATACTTTAATCAAAATTCAGTTGTATACACAGATTGCAACAATAATAACTAATACACGCTCCATTTTATAAGTTTAGTGATCAAAACAAATATTGTTATGCCAACTTAAAATAAAGTAAAGGAAGAACCTGTAGATCAAAGCATCCATTGAAATTCGCAGGGAACAGGTAAAACATATGCAATTATCGTCTATTTTTTCAACGCTTCTATATTTGTCATGACATAACAAACCCTGTCATTAGTTAGCACCATCCCATCTTGAATTTATCACGTTTTTCTCTTGAGCTGTTTCGTTTCTTTGTTTGGTATCCTACCTATTTAACTTTTTTCTCTTGCCTTTTTTATTCCATTCTGTTATTATAGGCGGCTTCTTGCAACTCAAGTTTAGCATTGGCAGTTTTTAGGAAGAGTTTCAAAAACAGTTTATCCAGTAATATTCGATTGCTTCTTTTTCTTTCTTGCAAATATCTGGCCCATTTACATTGTAATCAAAAGGTAGGTTAGTTAATGAATTATTAATTATCTTTAATTCTAAAGCTCTGAGACTAGAATTGCAAAGACATATTGCCAGAACAGCTGTCGTGTGAAACCGTCATTACGTCGCTATAAGAGAATGAGGCATAAGACAAAAATCCGGATTTTTGTTCCGGGTAGCAGACCAATTAAGACACTCTGTCAATACGGGGGGAAGGAAAGAGTTGGCACATTCTTATAGCGCGCGAGTTCACTGGCGCCAGACAATGAAAAAGAAACATTATTAAGGGGGGTCACCGGCTTTTTTTCCTCTTTCTCTCCTTTTCTCTCTTTCTCTGGCTTGTATCCATTCGGCCCCATTCAGCCAACTGTATTAAGACGTTTATCCCCATCCAGGTGTCAATTTCTTCCTGGCGAGCGATAGCGAGCCAGCATTATATGAAGAAATCCGGCTTTGCCGGAGACATTTTTCTATCGAAAAATTACAAATTTAGCTTGCTGTCAAAAAAAAAATATATATATGCTGGCTCGCTACCGATCGCCAGGAAACTATTGACACCTGGATGGGGGTAAACGTCTTAAAACAGTAGGTTGAATGGGGCCGAATGGATACAAGCCAAAGAGAGAGGGAGAGAAAGAGAAAACAAACGAGGTGGGCTCCCTTAATACTTCACCATGTGTTTCTAATAGCCCTGGACCGGTAATATTTGTTGCACGTCGGAAAAGCGTCGAGTTAACCCTTTCAAGATCCGATACGCTTTTCTTTTCTGTGTTCTGGCTAATATTAGACGATTATATTCAGACTAGGAAGGGTATATGGAAGTCAGAGGATTAATTGAGATTGCCTTTACTCTTATAACTCCCACATATCCTTCCTAAACTGCATACAATCGTGTCATGAAAGCCAGACTAAACTGTCAAAAGGCGTCATGATCTTCAAAGGATAAATGCCCCTTTAACCCATTCAGTACCGGGGTCATCCTCCGCAGTATATTCTGGCAAATATTAGGCGATATTATTCAGTTTGAGAAGGGCCTCCAACAATGAAAAGGCTTCCAACTATCTCAATTAACCCCTTTTACTACCACATGTCCTTCTTAAGCTGAACAAAATCGTCCAATACCCCTAGAATAAAACATAGAGACGTCGCTGGTGGAGAAGGTGTTAAATATTCACACATAATATTGTCAAGATTTTCGGCAACTCTTGATTTTGGCTGTACCACATTCATTAGTCTCCAATTGTACAGTTGCCCACGTTAATCTGTACACTCTCCGCGATTTCATGTATGGACGACAATATAGTACCGGTATGCTTGAATTAGGGGTGTGTTTCGTTATGCAGCAGTTAATTCATATGGTCATTTAAGGATTTTATTACTATACTCGATTTATTTTCAAATGACGGTAAATTGCAAAGTTCCCATCAAGATTTCTCAGTTAATTTGAACATTTTGTAGTGAAATATGGTGCTAATTATATATACTTTGTCTTAAAATGATGCAGATATATATTAGTTTCATATTTTTCCATTAAGTATCGATATATTTGCTACTATGGGATTCAATTTATCGTCAGATGAAACGAAACCGAGTATAGTTATTCCGTTTTCCTTCAATGCATAATATCACGGGTTGGGTATGAATATATGTGGGCAACCGTACATGATCCGTTTCCGATATACTCGGCTCTCACAAGATCTGGGGAGGAAATAGCAATCGCAAAGCACATACATACATACATACCTGTACGCCCACACACACCCACCCACCCCCCCCCCCACCCACCACCCAACCCACCCAACCACACACCCCCCCACCCACCCACACACCCCCACACATACACACCCTTTCACGCACACACTATAAATAAAACGAGATACTTTTGAGAGCAGGTAATTAACATTTTGTTTTATACCACTTAGAGCTTGAACTGGAAAAAAACCAAATCTCTTTGAAGAAATAGAGCGGAAATATAGACTAGAGGACGTTTTTTTTATAATCAGTCCATTTTTCGGGAAATTCCAACTAGATACTTTATAGAAACAGAGATCGGCTAACCTCCGCGATCTTGGTGCCACTTGTGATATTGTCTTCTCTTTCCACTTACATATTTCCATGCCCTTAACCCCTTCAGCACCATGACGCATTTTTACCTTTGATTCGGGGTAAACTTAGACGATTTCCAGGGGTTTAACCCCTTCTTTACCGGTGACATCTTTTCGGTTTAATTGTAGCTGTGTGTAGACGATTTTGTGCATTTTAGGAAGGATCTGTGGTAGTGAAAAGGGTTAAGGGAGATAGTTCGAAGCTTGTTTATTGCTAGAGGTCCTTTTTAAGCTGAATGAATTCGTCTAATAGGAGCCAGAATATAGTTAAAAGGAAGCCACCGGTACTGAACGGGTTAAAAAGGACCTATGTTTTTAAGAGGGTTTATTGAGATCGTATTTACCCATAGGTAGATTACAAACCGAAGAAAATTGTCTAATGTTAAGCAGAATATGAGGACAATTACGCAATGGGAATGAAGGGGTTATTTAAAAATTACGCAATGGGAATGAAGAGGTTATTTAACAATTACGCAATGGGAATGAAGGGGTTATTTAACAATTACGCAATGGGAATGAAGGGGTTATTTAACAATTACGCAATGGGAATGAAGTTTTTTTTTTAAATTACGCAATGGGAATGAAGAGGTTATTTAACAATTACGCAATGGGAATGAAGGGGTTATTTAACAATTACGCAATGGGAATGAAGGGTTATTTAACAATTACGGAATGGGAATGAAGGGGTTATTTAACAATTACGCAATGGGAATGAAGGGGTTATTTAACAATTCCGCAATGGGAATGAAGGGGTTATACGCAATGGGAATGAAGTTTTTAACAATTACGCAATGGGAATGAAGGGGTTATTTAACAATTACGCAATGGGAATGAAGGGGTTATTTAACAATTACGCAATGGGAATGAAGGGGTTATTTAACAATTACGCAATGGGAATGAAGGGTTATTTAACAATTACGGAATGGGAATGAAGGGGTTATTTAACAATTACGCAATGGGAATGAAGGGGTTATCTAACAATCGGGGATGCTGGTACAGGATATAGAAATTTGGGCTTTGTATTTAAGGGGGGTGACCTGTTTTTTAAATTTTTCTCCTTTTCTCTCTTTCTCTGGCTTGTATCCATTCGGCCCTATTCAGCCAACTATTATAAGACTTTTATCCCCATCTAGGTGTTGATTTCTTCCTGGCGAGCGACAGCAAGCCAGCATTATATGAAGAAATCCGGCTTCGCCGGAGAAATATTTCTACCGAAAAATTTACAAATTTAGCCTGCTGTCAAAATTTGTTTTAAAATATGCTGGCTCGCTACCGCTCACCAGTAAAAAATTGACACCTGGATGGGTATAAACGTCTTAAAACAGTAGGCTGAATGGGGCCGAATGGATACAAGCCAGAGAAAGAGAGAAAAGTAGAGAACAAAAAGCAGATCACCCCCTTATATTCATCCAGGATTTATGTCTCAGAGTGTACCATGTGTGTGTAGAGAGTCAATCACATGGGAATATCGTGTTGTGATATGTAAGTAGGAAGTGCTCCATCACTATTGGATAAACGTATTTGCAGTCTTATGAAATTATGTGAAGGTAGGTTGGAGAGACAGAGGAACAGGGATGAGGGGATGGAGGGCGGGAGAGGATAGAGGTGTGGGGGTGGGATAGCAGTGGGGAGAGAGAGGAAGGGGGGGGGGGGGGGGTGAGAAGATGGAGGGCTGCGTAGGATAGATGTGGGGGTAGGTTAGCAGTGGGGGTGGGTTAGCAGTGGGGATAGGAGGTGAGAGGATAGACGAAGGGAGAGGCTAGAGAGGTAGGGGAGGCTTAGGAGTGAGAATAGAGGGAGGGAGAAGATAGAGGGATGGGAGCAGGATAGGGATGTAATAGGAAGTAAGAAGAAGAAGGCGGTGGTTAGGGATTGGATAGGAGATGTTAGGATATTGGGGGGAGGGAGGGGATAGGAGGGATAGAGGATTGATGGCGAGGGAGTGTTCGGTAGTACAGATGGGATAGGAAGTAGGAGGATAGAGGGATGGGTTGGGATAAATGTGATGATATAGGGGGCTAGGGTAGAGGGGAAGGTGGTGGTGAGGGGGTAGAGGATAGCTTGAGGAGGAAGGAGAGGAATTGGGGGTAGGAGGTGGAAGGATAGAGAAGAGGGAGGTGGGGGTAGGAGGTGGATGGATAGGGAGAGGGAGGGAGGGAGGGGGTAGGAGGTGGAAGGATAGAGAAGAGGGAGGAGGGAGGGGTGGGAGGTGGAAGGATAGAAGGGAGGAAGGGGAGGGGTTTGGGGGGTTGGAGATGGAAGGATAGAGGGGAGGGAGGGTAGGGGTAGGAGGTGGTAGGATAGAGGAGAGGGTGGGTAGGGGTTGGAGGTGGATGGATAGAGGGGAGGGAGGGGACTGGGGGTAGGAGGAGGATGGATAGAGGGGAGGGAGGTGGTGGGTGTTGGAGGTGGAGGAAGGATAGAGGGGAGGGAGGGGACGGGGTTAGGAGGTGGATGGATAGAGAAGAGGGTGGGTAGGGGTTGGAGGTGGATGGATAGAGGGGAGGGAGGGGACTGGGGGTAGGAGGTGGAAGGATAGAGGGGAGGGAGATGGGGTAGGAGGTGGAAGGATAGAGAAGAGGGAGCCCCCGGGGGGTAGGAGAAGGGAGGGAAGGGACGGGCAACAATCGATGAGCCATTACCCTGATTGTGTGAGGGACTTCTTGCTACGGTAAACAAACTCTTCAGCTTCTGGCCACTCTGTGTGTGTGTGTGTGTGTGTGTGTGTGTGTGTGTGTGTGTGTGTGTGTGTGTGTGTGTGTGTGTGTGTGTGTGTGTGTGTGTGTGTGTGTGTGTGTGTGTGTGTGTGTGTGTGTGTGTGTGTGTGTGAGATAGGGAGAGAGTGTAGTGTAAGAGAATGGGTGTGTGTGTGTGTGTGTGTGTGTGTGTGAGATAGGGAGAGAGTGTAGTGTAAGAGAATGGGTGTGTTTGCGAGATAGATATATAGATAGAAAGAGAGAGAGAGTGTGTGTGCAAGTAAGTCTGTTTGTATGTGTGTGTGTGTAATCACTTGAGTTTCGAGATAATTGCTGGTGTAGGTTTAGGTATTTCATTTTTGTTATTACCGGTATATAAACAATATAACAGATGATTTCAATGTTTAAAATATATTCATTCATTGCAAAAAGGCATTTGTAACAACAAAATAATTGAAAACTCTATTAAAATGTTATACGTACTATACCTAGTTAACTAAATTTACTTCACTAATTAGCTACCATTAATAATATTAATAATTATTTATAACAATGTATTATGAAATTAGGTACATGAATGAAATTAAGCAAGATCATATTTTTCGCATCAGGTAAATATATAATATGCAAATATATGTTGTGTTGCAATCTAAGCTTTTGTAAAATACATAAGCATATAATTATCAGATTTATATTTAATTATCCAATTAGTTGCCAATATTCATACATTTACTTTATCCAGTGCAATTAGTTAATTATTTTGAATATAGAAGTGATTTAATAAACTTTCATTACAATCAACCTAATCTTAACGTCGATATTGCCGATCTCATCTGTACCTAAGCTGTGAAAGCTTTGATTATATACATTGTGGGCAATTTACTAAAAGAATAACCCCTTCAGTATTTGAGGACGCATATCTTCCTTTTATTATCTGTCTTGATAGCGTAATGCTTAGTGTGCGGAATTTTGGTGTGAGTATCCTAGGTTCGCGTTCTCGGAGTACCATATGTATTCATTACTTGCATTGATTTCATTAGTTAGGTTTATTTGTAAATTAATTGGAGAGTTGGTGAAAACAAATATGAATTCATGCTCTTGGTAGATTATTTGAATTAGTTTATGAAGACATTTTGGAAGTCATAGGGCTAATTGAGATATAATTTTGGAAGTCATAGGGCTAATTGAGAAATAATTTTGGAAGTCATAGGGCTAATTGAGATATAATTTTGGAAGTCATAGGGCTAATTGAGAAATAATTTTGGAAGTCATAGGGATAATTGAGATATAATTTTGGAAGTCATAGGGCTAATTGAGATATAATTTTGGAAGTCATAGGGCTAATTGAGATAATTTTGGAAGTCATAGGGCTAATTGAGATATAATTTTGGAAGTCATAGGGCTAATTGAGATATAATTTTGGAAGTCATAGGGCTAATTGAGATATAATTTTGGAAGTCATAGGGCTAATTGAGATATAATTTTGGAAGTCATAGGGCTAATTGAGATATAATTTTGGAAGTCATAGGGCTAATTGAGATATAATTTTGGAAGTCATAGGGCTAATTTAGATATAATTTTGGAAGTCATAGGGCTAATTGAGATATAATTTTGGAAGTCATAGGGCTAATTGAGATATAATTTACCTCTGCGATTCTTATTGGGCTTTCCTAAGCTGAATACAATAACCTAAAGATAGCTTGAATAATGAAATAGGTTAAAGCCCGAGGTAAATAACAATCCCGGGGCGCCATTTTATAAACACCGTAATTTGTTTGCTGCTCCATATTCTCTCAATTCAAGGCCGACGGGGAGGTGAGGTGAGGGCATCGATAATTCAGGTGTTTACGTATGAGGCGGACGGGGAATGATGAGATGGCGGAGAGTTGGAAGGGAGAGAACAATGGACAGAGACATAGAAACAGATAGATAGATAGATAGATAAATAGCTACATAGATAGATAAATAGATAGATAGATAGATAGATAGATAGATAGATAGATAGAGCAAGAGAGAGAGTGAGTGAGTGAGTGAGTGAGTGAGAGTGATATATCAAATCCACTTTAGACTGCGTTGCTATATTTATCCAACGTTCCAACGTATCCAACGTTCACGTTTCAAGATCGGACTCCCATTTCTAACTTTGTATAGATTTACAGCGATCTAAATGTAGAACGTATTCATGCATTCCCTATAGCCCTCTCAATCCTGTATATCTAAATTTAACAGTAATCTGTTTACAACTAGACGATTTTATTCAGTATTGGAATGACCTCTGGTTTATTTAATAACGACGACTCTTTGTCAAGCCTGGTACTGTACATACTTTGAATGGTACAGTGTCCTACATAAGTTATGGTACACTATTACATGATAATCTTGAGTCGGTGAACATTGGACAAGGGAAAACATGAACCGGACATGTCAAGGGAATGGTCCAAAATATTGCATTAGCGTATACGGTATCAGAAATGTTGGGAGAAAATTTGTGGTAAAAATTGAAAAGACCCCGGACAGCCTTTTTAACCCTAACCTAACAACCTTACCTAACCTATCCTAGTATTGTGGGTGGGGACTACCGCCCTCACACACCCGCTGGTTGAACCAAGACAACACTGTATATCGAAGACAAAATAAATAAATAAATAGTAAAAATGCTGTCCGGGGTCTCTTCAATTTATACCAAATGTGTTCCACGTTTCACTGCAGATAATTGTACAGTCTCCTACAAAGGTTCTGGTCTTCTACATGTGTGATTGAATTAACCCATTGACAATTATGATTCGTTTTGATAGTTTACTCTGGCTATTAACCCCTTGAAGCTCTGACGCGTTTTAGCAGACTATTTTGGCTATCATTAGACGATTCTATACAGCTTAGGAAGAATCTGTGGGTATTAAAATGGGTAAAGGCTATCTCAATCAACCTTCTGACTTCCATATACCCTTCCTAATCTGAATAAAATCGTCTGATAATTACCAGAAAACAGAAAAGAAATGCGTCTTGGATCTTGAAAGGGTTAATAGCTGATTGTATTCACTCTAGGAAGAACTTGTGATAGCCAAAGAGTTAATAGAGATTGTTATTCCCCTTTTCATTTCTAGAGATTTATCCTAAATTACATTAAGGTAAGGTTGATGGACTGTTGAGGTTAAGGGGAGATGGGTCGCTTTTCTGGTCCCCTTTCTCCCTCGTGTTAATCCCCATTTGTTTTGAGATTATAAGACGTTCGACCCATTAGTTTGTCGATTTTAAGACCTTTCGCCCCATTTCGTTGTCAATTTTAAGACTTTAATTTCGTGCCATGTAGGTGTCGATTATTTCCTGGCGAGCGATAGCGAGCCTAAATTTTAAGAAGAACCGGCCTTCGAAAAATGTACACATTTATCTTGAAGGGGAGTCTAGGTTTTTTGTTCTACGCTTGATGGAGGTCTAGCGAGAAAACAAAGAAATAAAGGAATAAATGAATTAATAGGAAAAAAAACAAAAAAACAACGGTCCGTCGCCCCTTAAATCGTCTAATGATAAACGGAATAAACTGTCAAAAACGCGTCATAGTTCTGAAGGGGTTAAAATTGTAGTTAGTTATGCAATCGTTAATTCATCCGATAAGTCAGCTGATATATAACAACTACACTCTTAATATAAGGGAGCCCACCTCGTTTTTTTTTTTTTTTATCTTTCTCTCCTTTTCTCTCTTTCCCTGGTTTGCATCCATTCTGCCAACAGTTTTAAGATGTTTATCCCCATCCAGGTGTCGATTTCTTCCTGGCGAGCGATAGCGAGCCAGCATTTTATTGAGAAATTCGGCTTCGCCGGAGAAATTTTTCTATCGAAAAATGTACAAACTTCGCTTGCTGTCAAAACCAAAATATATGTATGCTGGCTTGCTACCGCTCGCCATGATAATATTGACACTTTAATCGGGGTAAACGTCTTAAAACAGTAGGCTGAATGGGGCCGAATGGATACAAGCCAAAGAGAGAGGGAGAGAAAGAGAAAATAGCGAGGTGGGCTCCCTTAACTAGAGCCCACATATTTTACTTCCATTCATAATATCATGGGGAAGAACAGTATTATGCAGGAGACTTTACATTATTTGCGTTGAGTGCTTGTATTGATGTAAGGTAATGCAATTGATGTAAGGTAATGCAATTGATGTAAGGTAATGCAATTGATGTAAGGTAATGCAATTGATGTAAGGTAATGCAATTGATGGAAGGTAATGCAATTGATGGAAGGTAATGCAATTGATGTAAGGTAATGTAATTGATGTAAGGTAATGCAATTGATGTAAGCTAATGCAATTGATGTAAGGTAATGCAATTGATGTAAGCTAATGCAATTGATGTAAGGTAATGCAATTGATGTAAGGTAATGCAATTGATGTAAGGTAATGCAATTGATGTAAGGTAATGCAATTTATGTATCTCTGTGTATTTTGTCTGTCTATTTGTCTGTTTGTCCTGCATATATTCCCAATTGACCACTTGCGAGTTTCAGGCTATAAGGAAGTTGGAGCCGTGAACATCGATATTAAACAGAAACGCAATAATAATGTATGTTTCTGAAGGATAAATGGTATGTTGAATTAGGTTTTAGGTATTTATAAATGTACTACGACCGTATTTTACCTGTATATTATGTTAAATATCGTTGTCTACAGCTCCAACTTCCTTATAGAACAAAACTTGCAATTAACGAACTGTATTTCCTCGTAGAGTTTCTGGGTTTTATAGCACTTAAGAAATTATGGATATTGATAAGAGAATACATGGATTGGAAAGTGGATAGTTGGATGGATGGATGAGTGAACGACGAATGATTGATATGAATTTTGATAACCATATCTAGTGGTTCATTAATTCAATTAAGGGGGCCCTTGTTTTGTTTTTTTCTCTCTCTCCCTCTCTCTCTGGGTTGTATCCATTCGGTCCCATTCAGCCTACTGTTTTAAGACGTTTATCCCCATCCAGGTGTCGATTTTTTCCTAGCGAGTGGTAGCGAGCCAGCATATTTAAAAAAAAAAAAAAAAAATTGACAGCAGGCTAAATTTGTACATTTTTCGATAGAAAAATGTCTCCGGCGAAGCCGTATTTCTCCATAAAATGCTGGCTCGCTATCGCTCACCAGGAAAAAATCGAATCGACACCTCTTAAAACATACGGTACGTCTTAAAACAGTAGGCTGAATGGGGCCGAATGGATACAAACCAGAGAAATATAGAAAAGCAGATAACAAAAAGCAGGTTACTCCCTTAAATGAGTCAGAATAATAAAACGAACAAAACCCTGATTTCTCCCGGTAATCATCCAAAAGCTACCTTCGTTACCCAAGCTAATTCAACCTCATTTGCATAATTACTCCGGCAGTGATCCAGAAAATATGCCTCGATAATGTGTGTCTGAACTGGTCGGTTTGGGCCCCGGAGGTGGTCTTAAGGGGAGACAGACCGTTTTTCTAGACCTTCTTTTCCCTCATGTTTAGCCCCACTAGTTTTCAGATTTTAAGACTTTTTGGCCCATTAGTTTGGCGATATTGATATCTTTAGCTCCATTTTGTTGTAAATTTTAAGACCTATCGTGCCATTTAGGTGTCGATGTTTCCTGGCGAGCGGTAGCGAGCCTGTAATTATAAGAGGAATCGGCCTTCGGCCGGGAAATTTTCTACCGAAAAATGTATAAATTTATCTTGAGGATGTGTCTAGGGGGTCTTTTTCTAAGTTTGAGGGAGGTATAGCGAAAAAAATAAAATAAATACAAGAATTAATAGACCCAAAAAACAGCCCGTGTCCCCTTGACTGGGACGGGGGATAATTGTTTCAGTCTGTTATTTTTTACTACTCTGAATATTTTAAACCCCTTCATCACCAGTACGTAATGTTCATCTCGGTTACCATTAGACGATTCTCTTTAGTTAGTAATCTACCTATACGACTCAAGTGGGTATATACGATCTCAATAACCCCTCTTAGTAACATAGGTCCTTCTTAAGGGGAGGTATTTAGTTTGTTCCCTAGACCTCCATCAAGCTTAAAATTACACCCCCTTGAGCCCCTTTCAAGATAAATTTGTACATTTTTCGGTAGAAAAATGTCCCGGCCGAAGGCCGGTTCCTCTTAAATTACAGGCTCGCTATCGCTCGCCAGGATAAAATCGACACCTGAATTGCACGAAATGTCTTAATATGGGGTGAAAGTTCTTAAAATCGCTAAACTAATGGGGCAAACGTTGTATAATATCAAAAGCAATGGGGCTAAACATGAGGGAGAAAGGGGTCAAGAAAAAAAA
This sequence comes from Paralithodes platypus, assembly GCA_032716605.1. Taxonomy (NCBI): domain Eukaryota; kingdom Metazoa; phylum Arthropoda; class Malacostraca; order Decapoda; family Lithodidae; genus Paralithodes; species Paralithodes platypus. Next base: position 44,585,783 of record CM064514.1, read on the forward strand.
TCGTCAAGTGGAGATCTCCCCTTAAGCCTGCATACAATCATTTAATTTTAGCCAGAATCAAAGGTAAAAGGGACGTCATGGTGCTGAAGGGGTTAAGGCGCTTCACCTCACTAGTTTGGTGATGATAAGATACTTCACCCGATTCAAGTGCCGGTGTTTTCGAGGCGAGCGATAGCTAGCCTGCTATTTAGGAGAAACTGGCCTTTGGCCGGGATATATCCAATGCTAGGCTTGGAGACACTTCTTCAGATTCAATATAGACTACAGGAAGGTTATTATTCTACCAATGCTATTTTCATGTTGACGCTATTTTTAAGGGGAGGTCTTTAGTTTGTTCCTTAGACCTCCATCAAGCTTATAATTACAGTCCCTAGACCCCTTTTCAAGATAAATTTGTACATTTTTCGGTAGAAAAATGTCCAGGCCGAAGGCCGGTTCCTCTTAAATTACAGACTCGCTATCGCTCGTCAGGCAAAAATCGACAGCTAAAAGGCGCGAAAGGTCTTAAAATCAACATAAATAGGGCGAAAGTTCTTAACTTAAAATCGCCAAAATAATGGGCTGAACGTCTTAAAATATCAAAAGCAATGAGGCGCTAAACATGAGGGAAAAGGGGGTCCAGAAAAGTATCCCTCAAGTGGAAATCTCCCCTTAAAGTGTGGTGCAGCTAAATAAATATCTGGAACCAATTCCTCTGTCTAGACTGGGGCCGGCTGGGTCCCTGAGGTGGTTGTATTTGGGGGGCAGACTATATGTATTTTCAGGCTGATACTTTGGGTTTATATACTATCTGATCTATTCTGGTGAAATGTTAAGGGGAGGTTTTTAGTGTGTTCCCTAGACATCTATCAAGCTTAAAATTACACCCCCTTGACCCCCTTTCAAGATAAATTTTTACATATTTCGGTAGAAAAATGTCCCGGCCGAAGGCCGAATCCTCTTAAATTACAGGCTCGCTATCGCTCGCCAGGAAAAAATGACACCTAAATGGCACGAAAGGTCTTAAAATTGAGAGAAATGGGGCGAAAGTTATTAAAATCGTCAAACTAATGAGGAAAACGTCTTAAAATCTCAAAAGCAATGGGGCAAAACATGAGGGAGAAGGAAATTCGAAAAAAAATCCCTCAAGTGGAAACCTCCCCTTAAGTACTTAGTAGCGCACTCGGCTAAAAAACGAGAAGACCCGCGTTCGAGCTCGGGCAAGCAGATATGTTTGGGCAGTCTCCTCCAAGGTAAACCTAATCTAACCTCCTGCATGCTCCGTACAAATGATCTTGCCAGAAAATCCTCACCCCATATTTACCCCTTGAAGCTCTGACGCGTTTTAGCAGATTATTTTGGCTATCATTAGACGATTTTATGCAGCTTAGGAAGAATCTGTGGGTATTAAATGGGTAAAGGCTATCTCAATCAACCCTCTGACTTCCATATACCCTTCCTAATCTGAATAAAATCGTCTATTAATTACCAGAAAACAGAACATAAATGCGTCTTCGATCTTGAAAGGGTTAACGGTTTGAAGTGTACAGTCACAGACACATTTTGGAGGAACAACTATGATTCACTGACTGCCTATTACCGTAAAATGGGGTAACTTTGGAAATTTTTCGAGTTTTTTTAACAATTTCTCCTGAGTGTAAACACATTATAGAGATTTAACTAGGTCAAGTGATATATGGTGATAGTGCGCCGTAATCCAGGAAGCCTCCTAAAATTATCCCCCATAATAAGAGGGCTATCCTTATCCTAAATGATGTCCGAAGTTTCCTTGAAAAGTTGAAAACTTTGGACATGTATGGATAACTTCGGACATACGGTGATTTCTTATGGAAAATGATTGCCAAGAAAGCTGGGATAACTCCGGACAAACGGAGGAGAACTTCGGACCTACGTTCGTGGCCTTATTTCATTCATTTTTCGGCTCCTACTATTTTATATGAATATTTTATTATTGCTGCTTCTTCCTGTCCGATGTTTTAGTGGAAAATGCACAGTCAATACTTTTAGGCCTGTATAATCAGTATAGGAGGGGGTTATATACGATGTTTAACATATATTCTGTTTGGATCTGTTCTCGTTAGAAAATATTGAGCAGGAAAAATAACCAATGCTGTCTAATCAATAACTCGAAAATTAACTAGGCCTAGTGAAAATATGTAGGTATGTATACTATATCACTGCATATACACTTTTATGAATTTGAGCAATTTTATAGGTATAACGTATTTGTTGGTGTTTCTTTCGGCAGATAAATATTTGTTTGGACAAGATATATGCCTCTCCTAATTTATATATATTATATATCCAGAATTATCCGAAATACATAAATCGGTTAGCATATTATCATATTGTTATGGGTTTTTGGACTCTGAGAATGATTATTAGATCTTTTACCACCATGTTAATGATGGACAAGTATTATGAATGATTTTCATAGGGCAAATAATAACAAACTATTATTTTGTTCCATGTCCGAAGTTAGCATGTTTTTTTTTTTTAACACAATAGGTTAAATGATAGTGTTCTAGCTAGAGCGTTATACAAGTGTAACAAATTTCCTTTGGTGGATGTTGTCTCTGGTAATTTTACTACAAAATTATATCAGTCACAACATCATTCATACGAACAAATTTCTTCAGGGTGATAGAAGTTTGGCAGGGTAGCGAAAAATGTACATATTTTCGTCATATACAGTATATAATATTTTTTTAGTGTACACTGTACATATACTCATGTCAGTTCCCTAGGACTTTTACATGCTCTTCCTTTGCCATTTCTCTAAACGGACCCCACAAAAAAAAATAAAAAATAAAAAGCGTTTCCATTATATAATGACAATGTCTAATTACTTATTATCGCCGATGTCCGAAGTTATGACCGCAGTACGAAGTTACCCCACTTTACGGTACCTATTATGCGAACACATGTCAAGTTGATGGGATTCACTAGTCAATGAACGCACTTATACGTCTATCATGTGTTCCAGTATTCATCACCACGACGGTAGACTCCAGGACATATATCGTGGTCCTAAAGCCGGTATCACACGAGAGCTTTTATAGTCAACAGTCAATGATCAACATATTTCTGGCAACTTTTCTGGAATATTTTGCACTGGGATCGGAAACTAGACTGATGGTAGATCAATTTAAGTAACATAAAAATATTTAATGTTTACCTTATGAGCTGCCAGACCAGTGTTAAGGATAATGTTGAGTGAAAAAGTGCTCGTGTGATACCGGCTTAAGTTTTCAAAGTCATCCCGAACTGAATCGAACCTTCTTCTTTTTTTCATTTTTTTCTTCTTTTCTTAAGGGGAGGCAGACCGTTTTTTATGGACCCCATTCTCCATAATGTTTAGCCCCACTAGTTTTGAGATTATAAGACGTTCGGCCCATTAGTTTGGCGATTTTAACACCTTTCGCCCCGTTTCGCTGTCAATTTTAAGACCTTTCGTGCCATTTAGGTGTCGATTATTTCCTGGCGAGCGATAGCGAGCCTACAATTTTAAGAGGAACCGGCCTTCGGCCAGGACATTTTTCTACCGAAAAATGTACAAATTTATCTTGAAGGGGGGTCTAGGGGGTGTTTTTCTAAGCTTGATGGAGGTCTAGGGAGGAAACTAACAAATCAATTAATAAATGAATTAATAGACCAAACAAACGGCCAGTCTCCCCTTAACTAATATATACATTTCGGGGGTTCGGTCAGCTGTTGGAGGGTTCACATTGGGTCAGGATTTGTGTCTTAGAGTGTACATGATTGGTTGGCAGTAGTGGTGTGCGCGGAGTGACCCGTGATCCTGATTGGTTATAGATTTAATTGTGTCGACAATGAAAATACAATGAATAATTCTGGAGCAACTGTGAAAATCAAAACGAAACCAGCAGCAGCAATTATTATTTAAAAAGTATGGTCTAATGTATTATAACTTATTCTCTCTCTCTCTCTCTCTCTCTCTCTCTCTCTCTCTCTCTCTCTCTCTCTGAATATATACTATATATATATATATATATATATATATATATATATATATATATATATATATATATATATATATATATATATATATATATATATATATACTGTATATATTACAGGCTTGCTATCGCTCGCCAGGAAGAAAATCGACACCTCACACAAAAAGTCTTAATTTTGATAAATATGGAGCGAAAGGTCTTAAAAACGCCAAACTAATGGGCCGAACGCCTTATAATCTGAAAACTAAAGGAGCTAAACATGAGGAAGAAGGGGCGGGGGACCAGAAAAACGCCCATCTCCGCCTTAACCCAGTTGCATAAAAAATATCGCGATCCGGAAGTCTGAACGCTAACTGGGTCAAGTGCACGTACTTGGCGACACTGATTTGGTTAGTTATGGCGGATGCCCTTTAACGGGGGCCAACCTCGCTTCTTTTTATCTTTCTCTCCCTCTCGCTTTGGCTTGTATCCATTCGGCCCCATTCAGCCTACTGTTTTAAGACTTTTACCCCCATCCAGGTGTCAATATTTTCCTGGCGAGCGGTAGCGAGCCAGCATATATTTATTTTGGTTTTGACAGCATGCTAAATTTGTACATTTTTCGATAGAAAAATATCTTAAAATAGTTGGCTGAATGGGGCCGAATGGATACAAGCCATAGAAAGAGATAATAGGAGAGAAAGATAAAAACAGCCGGTGACCCCCCCTTAGCGCTCTTTCTAGCAACTTTATATTGGCAATTCTGGTCTGGTAGCTGGTACGTTTAACCTGTATACTCATTGTCTTATTCAAAATACCGTCATATTCATTCAGTGTAGATTCCAATACCATGAAAAAAATTGTTCCAATATTTTGCTTGCATTAAGTTTTTTATCTCGAAAGAAAAGCGCCGACATGCTTTTTGTTATTTTTGTCCTTTTCTCTCTTTCTCTGGCTTGTATCCATTCGGTCCCATTCAGCCAACTATTTTAAGACGTTTATCCCCATCTAGGTGTCGATTTCTTCCTGGCGAGCGATAGCGAGCCAGCATTATATGAAGAAATCCGGCTTCGCCGGAGAATTTTGTATATCGACAAATGTACAAATTTAGCCTGCTGTCAAACAAACATAAAAAATATGCTGGCTCGCTACCGCTCACCAGTAAAAAATTGACACCTGGATGGGGATAAACGTCTTAAAACAGTAGGAAGAATGGGGCCAAATGGATACAAGCCAGAGAAAGATAGAAAAGGACAGAACAAAATCAGGTCACCCCCCTTAAATGCATCTTAGCTGCAACCTTAACCCTGATTATGTTGAGGCGGTGGAGGGTGGGGGGGGGGGGGGTCAGGTTTACTGGCCCCCCCCTTCTCCCTCATGTTTAGTCCCATTAGTTTTCAGATTTTACGACGTTCGGCCCATTAGTTTCTTTATCAATACTAAGACTGTTCATGCCATTTAGGTGTCCATTTTCTTCTGGCAAGCGATAGCGAGCCTGTAATTCTAGGAGGAACCGGCTTTCGGCTGGGATATTTGTCTACCGAAAAATGTACAAATTTAGCTTGAAGGGGTTCTTAGGGGGTATTTTTGTAAGCTTGATGGAGGTCTAGGGAGGAAAATGGTAAATAATATAAAAATCAATAAATTAGCAAATAAATACGCCCATTCCCTCTTAACTGACCGTTTGTGTGGTCTATTAATTAATTTATTCATAATTTTTTTTTTTTAGTTTCCTCCCTAGACCTCCATCGAGCTTAGAAAAACACCCCCTAAGAACCCCTTCAAGCTAAATTTGTAAATTTTTCGGTAGAAAAATGTTCCGGCCGAAGGCCAATTCCTCATAAAATTGCAGGCTCGCTATCGCTCGCCAAGAAATAATCGACACCTAAATGGCACGAAAGGTCTTAAAATTGACAACGAAATGGGGCGAAAGGTGTTAAAATGTCCAAACTAATGGACCGAACGTTTTATAATCTCAAAAACTAGTGGGGCTAAACATTAGGGAGAAGGGGGTCCAGCAAAACGGTCTGCCTCCCCTTAAGGCGGAATCCCACAGTCAACTCACGACTGCTCTGCCTAACAACTTCATATCGGCAACTCTGGTTTGGTGGCTTCTCAATTACACCATGATGGGAATGATGCTAGCTATTTTAACCCCTTCTGTACCGGCGACGTGTTTGTTATTATATTCTAGCTAATATTAGACGATTTTATGCAGCTTAACCCTTTCAAGCTCCAATACGTATTTCTGTTTTGTTTTATGTTAATTATTAGACGATTTTACTCAGATTAGGAAGGGTATATGGAAGTCAGAGGGTTCATTGAGAGAGTCTTTACCCTTTTAATACCCACAGATCCTTACTAAGCTGCATAAAATCGTGTAATAATTACCATAAAACAAAACGCGTCAGGGCTTCAAGGGGTTAAGATGGACGTCTGGCAGTTAAAAGGCTGCAGACTGTTTCTATTACTCAGTTTAGCTACCATACATCCTTCCATAGCTGAATAAAATCGTCTGAATGTAGCTGAAATCATATATAAAAGACGTCTCCGGTACAGAAGGAGCTAAAATGTTGATATCGGTGCCAAATCGACTTGCAATGTTGCTAAAAAAAAATAATGCCGATGCTCAAACAATCACTCGTGTGAATCCTCCTGTAAGGGCATTATTGAAGCCTCCTCATCCTATTTGTTACCATTAAGGGGAGATGGGTCGTTTTTCTGGTTACCCTTCTTCTTCATATTTAGCCCCATTAGTTTTCAGATTATAGGACGTTAGGCCCATTAGTTTGGCATTTTTAAGACCATCCGCCCTATTTTGTTGTCAATATTAAGACTTTTCGTATCATTTAGGTGTCGATTTTTTCCTGGTGAGCGATAGCGAACCTGTTATTAAAATGTGGGCCGGGACATTTTTCTATCGAAAAATGTACACATTTATCTTGAAGGAGGGTCTTGGGCATGTGTGTGTTTTTTGTTTTTTTTTGTATGGAGATCTAGGGAGGGAATTAAAATAATAATAAAAAGCTACATAAATGGGTAAATAAATACGCTCATCCCCCCCCCCCCCCCCTTAATACGGTAAATTACGCCTTTCAGTACGGTGGCAAGAGGGTAGTGGAGGGTAATGTTGTTATTGGCGTCGGTCTGTAAGTCTGCCTGTATGCATGGAAGTGTACGCTGTTAACTCCCTGCTGTACCGGTGACGTTTTGAAAAAAAATATTCTAACTGTATTTAGACGATATTATTATGCAGCTTAAGAAGAATCTGTGGTAGCTAAAAAGGTTGGCTGAGATAGTTAGAAGCCTTATTATTGCTAGAGGTCCTTCCTAAGCTGAATATAGTCGTCTAGTAGTTGCCAGAAAATGATAACAATGACGTCCCTGGTACTGTATGGGTTAACTCCCTGCTGTACCGCTGACGTTTCTTTATTATTGTTATAGCTATAATTGGAGGATTTTGTGCTGTTTAAGAAGGATCTGTTGTAGTAAAAATGGTTAAGGGGAGACTGGCCGTTTGTTTTGTCTATTAATTCATGTATTCATATATTTTTTTTAGTTTCCTCCCTAGACCTCCATCAAGCTTAGAAAAACACCCCCTAGACCCCCCTTCAGGGTAAATTTGTACATATTTCGGTAGAAAAATGTCCTGGCCGAAGGCCGGTTCCTCTTAAAATTGCAGGCTCGCTATCGCTCGCCAGGAAATAATCGACACCTAAATGGCACGAAAGGTCTTAAAACTGACAACTAAATAGGGCGAAAGGTGTTCAAATCGCCAAAGTAATGGGCCGAACGTCTTATAATCTCAAAACTAGTGGGGCTAAACATTAGGGAGAAGGGGGTCCATAGAAACGGTCTGCCTCCCCTTAAGTGAAATAGTCTAATAATTGCTGGAGGCCCTTTTGCAACCGAATAAAACCGTCTATTGGTAGCCAGATTAAAAGTAAAAAAAGACGTTGCCGGTAAAGGAGGGGCTAACGAAAAAATACTATATCTATCTATCTATATGCTCAGGCCCAATCCCCACTTTTCCTTTTTTTTTTTTTTTTTTTTTTTTTTTTTTTTTTTACACCACCAGAAATCGAACCTCCTCACTCTTGGATTCGAGAACATATATATTTTTGTTTTGCCTTCATCTATAATACACAAACAAACTTACTCATTGATGATAGAATGTATACAGGTTGAGTGTGCTCTGCGATGTCCTCAGCCAATACGATTAAGAACGGATACATGTGCTTATTTATGGTTTTTATTTTGTTATTATTATTGTAGTTTCCTCCCTAGACCTCCATCAAGCTTAAAAAAAAGAAACACAAAAAACAAGATCCCCTTCAAGATTAATTTGTAAATTTTTCGATAGAAAAATTTCCTGGCCGAAGGCCAGTTCCTCTTAATTTACAGGCTCGCTATCGCTCGCTAGGAAAATATCGACACCTAAATGGCACGAAAAGTCTTAATAATGAAAACAAAATGGGTCGAAAAGTCTTAAAATCGCCAAACCAATGGGCTGAATGTCTTAAAATCTGAAAACTAATGAGGCTGAACATGAGGAAGAAGTGGGACCAGAAAAACGAGTCATATCCCTTTAAGGAAATATGAAGCCGAATCAAGCTCCTCCTCTAGAAATTCACCTGGAAAAATACAACAGAAACACAACATAAAATAGAATAAAAATGAACTAAAACCAGGAACCTTGGAAATAGAGATAATAAAATGGACACACTTGATTCGAACCCCGACTGCGAAATTATTGAAAGTTACAGGCCTGGGGGAAAAATGGTACCAGGGAGGCTGTATTGGTGAAAAGAGCTATCAGAAAAATACTTACATTCATCTTAAGGGAGGAAGGGCCGGTTTTCTGGGTCACTTTCTCCCTCATGTTTAGCCCCATTAGTTTTCAGATGTTAAGATGTTTGCCCCATTAGTTAGTTGATTTTATGACCTTTCGCCCCATTTCTTCGTCAATATTTAAACCTTTCGTGCTATTTAGGTGTCGATTTTTTCCCTGCGAACGATAGTGAGCCTGTAATGTTGAAAGAACCGGCCTTCGGCCGGGAAATTTTTCTACCGAAAAATGTACAAATTAATCTAGAAGAGGGATCTAATGGATGTTTTTTTTTTTTTTTTTTAATTTGATGGAGGTCTAGGGAGGAAACTAGAAACATAATGAATACATGCAAAAATCGCCCAAAAAGTGAACCATGCCCCCTTAACCCCTTGAGGATTATGACGCGTTTTGGCAGTTTATTCTGGCTATTATTAGACAATTATATTTAGATTAGGAGGGGTATATGGAAAGCAGAGGGTTAAGTGAGGCAGTCTTTATCCCTGTATTTTCCACAGATCCTTCATAAGATGTATGAAATCGTCTAATGATAGCCAGAATAACCGGTCAAAACGCGTCATGATCATAAATGTCGACGAATTTGTAAAGTTCGGATGTGCTTTGCCTAGGCATTTATGTCTACCTTTTAACCATATAAGGCCCATGTTGAAGGAGTCTCATTAAGGGGAGGGGGGGGGGGGGTTACAGACCCCTTCTCCCTCATGTTCAGCCCCATTAATTTGTTTATTTTAAGATATTCGCCCCATAGCAAGCCTGCAATTTAGAAGGACAATATTCTACCGAAAAATACACGAATTGATCTCGAAGGGGGTCTTGGAGGAATTAATTATAAGCTTGATGGAGGTCTAGGGAGGAACCTACAAAAACAGTAAACACATAAATACATAAATAAACAAATCAATATATAAATAAATAAATCTATAAATATCTCCCCTTAATATGGTACTCGGGTGCTGTTGCATTATCCAGTCAGTAAAGACATATTATTAAGAACCCCATTTCAGGTGTTGTGTTACGCCATTTTGGTCTGACAACTTCTGTATTGAGATTTAGGAAGTCAATTTTGAAATCTAAAATAAAATAAATACTCGGAATTTCGGTAGGAGTATCCTAGTTTCGAGTCCGTGGAGTGCCACATGTATTTGTTGATTTCATTAATTGAGTTTAGAAGTAAAGTTGGTTGGTGAAAAAATATGAATACTCTACCATCAGTTAATTTGATGCTATCAATGCTATGGTCCGGAAATATTTCCATGATAAAGTTGTATAATAAATGTTGCTGGTAATTGTGTAATCTGTGTTAATACTAATCGCTGTGGTTTATCAGCTGAACTATATATATGTTTGACAATTGAAAATAAATAATGGCTTTCATAATTCAAAGTTAGCCCTTTCAATCATATTTGATCTTTCTAGGTTTATTTTTTTGTTCTGGCTAAAATTGGATGATATTTTTTCCGACTAAGGTATAATCTCTCACAATCATTAGATAACACTGATAATATTATATCTTTATCAATCCGAGGTTTATTTTCTACACCGGCCAGCTATGTGTTACCCCATTCAGTAGGATGTGGTGTCCTTATCATATAATTCTTGCTAACACCAGACAATTTTTTGTTTTGTTTACCAAAGAATACATTTTGCGTAAACATTGTAGACAAATGTAGTTCAGTTTAGGAAGGATCTGCACACCTTCCATTTTATGCGACCATCCTCTTTCCTCTCTTTATGCAAAACATTAATTTTATGATAATCTTGAGCTACCAATCATCCCAAAAGTTTTCTTCTTTGTCTTATTATTGTATCACCAGCATCATAGATTTGTATTTCATTTTCCATATATACTTATATTATATTTGTCGGAAACATATATTTATAAATATTATCGTGTCATCATTCATCCCTTAATTATTTCTTCTTTATCAATATATCCACATTTAATTGCTGCCTAACCTCTTTTGCGGATGGAATTTCAATACTGGTTCTATCAGGCATCCAACGTATATGTCTTCCCTTCCCACATTTACATTGTGATGATTATTTTAGGTACACATATATATATATATATATTTACACTTATTTATTTTGTTGTGAGACATTCACTCTAAGAATAATAACACAAAGGCGTCATGGGTCATTCTTCTCTACTCCTCGCCTGCCTCTTCCTCAAGCCCCTCCGCGCCTCGCTTAATTCGGTAAATAATGAACTGTCTTCCCTCCTTCACTACCTCGTTCTTCGCACCAACACTCACACACCTCTGTAGGCTCAGTTTGGTATATTTTATTTCAGTAGTATACGCCATATTGTTCACCAGGTAAAATATATGACGTCTCATTTGTTTATGGTAATTTATTTTATTTTTTTCTATATTCCAACTACACCCTCTCGGGCATAGGCTGAGAGCCTGTAAATTCAACACGGTGAAGCCTGTGAGGCCCAGTCTAGGGAGTGTGACATGTGAAGCACTTTTAACTGCAACTAGCCCCTGCTTTGCAGGATGCATGGTGCTTAATTGCCCACTCACTGCTCTAAGCAGCCCCATTTCTGAAGCTGCCTCGCTTCAGTGCTTCACTGTCTCGACTCCTAGAATCGGACCCTCACTCTCACGCCACCTGTTGAGCAATTAACTCACTAGGCATTGCCCCCCTATAGCCTACTTTGATGATGGGAATATTCATACAGTGCTATTTGATCAGGGAACAATGAGGGTATTTTGTTGGCGTTTCGGTGAGCTTTGTGGTAATGCACTGATACTAGGTACATCACATATTCCATCCCAATAATATCTTCCCATTGACATATCAGGATTAGAACCAGAGTCCATTGGATTACCAGTCCAATGGCAAGACCACTCCACCACACCTCCCCTCTTCCATGTTGTTGTTCCTCACACCAATACACATACCTCGACTAGGTTCAGTTTGAATGATCTTATTCCGGTAGTAAACGTCATATTGTTAATCAGGGAAATTTACGGCGTCTCATATCCATTCATTTCATTCATTTTCATTTTCTATGTAGCTCGTCCTGGAATCTTTACGACTCTGAACCTCACGATTCCTGTGAAGGACTTCCCTAGTGGTTAAGGCCCCATTAATTGCTCTTTCCATTCACATATTATGCATAGCCTACGTAAGTTGCAATTGGGATGTGTGTCCATGCTTAGATTGATATGTAGGATTCGAAGTTGCATAATACATCGTAGGCAGTGTCCACCATCCTTTAACTGTCTTCGTGGTGCGATGCATAAGGTGTTGATTTTCGGTGTGAGCGTCCTGGGTTCGAATCCACGGGCTGCCACATGTGTTTGTAAATTTCATTAATTGATTTTAGGAGTAGAGTTGGTTGTTGGAAGGAACATAATAATTATTGTATCTTCTGTATTATATCATATCATTCCTTGCACTATTCACATTTTTATAGGCCAGGTTTTGTTTATCTTACCCTGGCCGTTGTACAGTCGCGCTAATAAGTCATCTCCCAGCTGTCATTACGTTTGGCTTGCTCTGTGCTGTATTAATGTCTGTCAGATGTTGAATAGGATGGGTGAGTGTAGGAACATGTTTGTATATTTTACTCGATATGAAAAAATTAAGCTTAGATATTGCGATACCAATTCTTAATCAAAATATACTTGGTGCCGAAACATCACTTATCAGCGAGACTGTACCATCTATCCTTTACTATCTCGTTCCTTGCACCTGTCAGACTTATGTTGGGGGTCTTGTATTATCCTCGATATAGTGGAAGTTAAGGGGATATTGGCTATTTTTTGGTCTCTATATATGTATATTAATTTATTTTATATGTTCCTCGCTAGACCTCCATCAAGCTTAAAAAAACACCCCCTAGACCTCTCTTCAAGATTTATTTATAATTTTTCGGTAGAAATTTTTTCCGACCGAAGGCCGGTTCTTCCTAGAATTATAGGCTGGCTATCGCTCGCCAGGAAAAGGTCGACATCTAAATGGCACGACAAATCTTTATATTGACAAAGAAATTGGGCAAACAAAAGGTCTTAAAATCGCCAAACTAATGGAACGAACGTCTAAAAATCTCAAAGCTAATGGGGCTAAACATTAGGGTAAAAAAATAACTACCTCCCCCTTAACTTGTAGACTTAGCCCTAGAGATCAAGCTGACCTTAAATTATGATGTGACGAGAGGCATGGCAGACTACCGGTATCAGTTCTAATAGATTAATATTTGCACCATATATTATTAATAATTCAATCAATTGGGACGCTCTTTTTAACTTTCTTATGGCTTATAATTTACGATCTGAGACAGCTTAAAAAATCAGGGTATTATTTTTTTTAGTTATACCTTTAAGTCCGATAACACTTTTTCTAAATGTTATAAAATCGTCATATAATAGCTGGAATGTAATGACAAAATGCATCCTAGTTTACTGAATGGCTAAGGGGAGATGGGTCGTTTTTCTGGTCTCCCTTCTTCCTCATGTTTAGCCCCATTAGTTTGCATATTTTAAGACGCTTGGCCCATTAGTTTGGCGATTTTAAGACTTTTCGCCCCATTTCTTTGTCAATATTTGGACCTTTCGTGCCATTTAGGTGTCGATTATTTTCCTGGCGAGCGATAGCGAGCCTGTAGTTTTAGTAAGAATCGGCCTTCGGCCAGGACATTTTTCCACAGAAAAATGTACACATTTATCTCGAAGGCGGGTCTATTTTTTTTTTTATTTTTTTTTTTTTAAGCTTGATGGAGGTATAGGGAGGAGACTAAAGTATATGATAAAACGATACATAAATGAGCAAATAAATACGCCCATCCATTGATCCATGTGTCCCAGGAAGTGGATGTAACAGGCCGCCGCCGCTGCTGGGGGTGGGGATACACAACAACAGTCTGCTAGGTATACTACATGGCCACTAATGAAAAGGATGGTTGTTTTTGTTGTAGTGTCCCTATAGAGGTCTCAAATCTAGCTATCTTCCGAAAATTGCGCCTCGCTGACTCCAGCCTCCACAAAACAATGATATTTTGTTTTATCTGGTTGACTCCGTAATTCTATCTATCTATATACCGGTATTTATCTATCTATCTGTCGGTCTGTCTGTCTGTCTATATCTATCTATCTATATATCTATCTATCTATCTATCTATCTATATATCTATCTATCTATCTTGTATAATTCATATGACCAAAGTGAAATAATATCAAAAATAAACTTACCGACAAAGTTTACGAGGAATTATATTACTAATAGGGTTATAGTTAATAGTTCCCTTTATACTGCATACACAAATATTATCTTCACTTAAAATACAATATAATATACCGTAAAGTATGCAGTTATAATTTTGACCGAATTTATGAACCCCAGTCTCTCTCTCTCTCTACCTATCTATCTATCTATCTATCTATCTATCTATCTATCTATCTATATGCTCAGGACCAATCCCCATTTTTCAATTTTTGTTTTCTATTTTATTCTATTTTATTATTATTTTGTCTTTTTCTTGGGGGGAACCCAAGTCTCAGCAGCGTCAATAGCTTATCAGATCCTTAAGGGGAGATAGATTTCCACTTGAGGGATTTTTTTTCTTGACCATTTCTCCCTCATGTTTAGCCCCGTTGATTTTGTGATTTTATGACGTTCGCCCCATTAATTTGGCGATTTTATGACGTTCGCCCCATTAATTTGGCGATTTTATGATCTTTCGTCCCATTTCTGTAAATGTTAAGACCCTTTGTGCCATTTAGGTGTCGAGTTTTCCTGGCGAGCGATAGTGAGCCTGTAATTTAAGAGGATCCGGCCTTCGGCCGGTACATTTTTTCTACCGAAAAATGTACACATTTATCTTAAAAGGGGGTCAATGGGGTATATTTAAGTAACACCCCATTCCTAACATTAATCATAAATTACAAACCCCAATGCACTTGAATATATATATATAATAATGTTAAGCTTGATGGAGGTCTAGGGAACAAACTAAAACCTCCCCTGAAGGTTCGGATGGTGAATGGTGAGACTCTGGGTATTTGCATTTGAATACGATCACTGCCGGATAATTAAGACCCCCTTTCAGAAAGTTTGTGTAGGCTTCTTTACCCCCCCCCCCCCCGGCTGAGACTCCGGGTGGCTCGCTGGGAGAAAGTTTTAATGAATGGTCAATACGGGGACGGGATTTTTTTTTGTTTCTTTCTGGCTGGTACTATGAGGATTTTTGTTAGCTTAGGATGGATCTATATGAATTTATTATTATTATTATTATTATTTTGTTATTATTATCATTATTATTATTTATTTGTATTATTATTATAATAATAATAATTATTATAATAATAATAATTATTATAATAATAATTATTATTATAATTATAATTATAATAATGCGAAGAGCTATGCGTGAAGTCGGAAGAATACAGGTTTGTGGATCACCTTTATGTAAACCTGAGACACACACACACACACATCTCTATCTATCTATATATTATTATATCTATCTATCTATATACAATCAATTTCCACCTCTCTAAGAAAATCCTTGAAGTGATATACAAAGCTTGCACTAGGCATTATTTATCACTGTTTTTTATATTGTTCGACACCTTGCAGGAGGGTCTGGAGACTGAGGAGAGAGCCTTCTTCTGTGCTGTCCTTCTCTTCCATTTTTCTTTATTTGCGTTTTGCTATCTCTACTAGAATTAATTCCTGACAATCTCGTTTCGAACGTAAGGTCTGTGTGGTCAGTGTATCTATGTAAATCTCTCTCTCTGTCTCTCTCTCTCTCTCTGTGGCATCTGTGTCTCTCAGCCTCACCACCATCAAAATTAATTCAACACGCTGAAATCGTAAATCCTCCCCCAAGTGCTTTAGATTGTTGATGCGAAATATTTCGGTCGAAATTCATTGCCCAGTAGTATTTCACAATTTCTGCAGCGCCGGGAGGAAGGGGAGCGGGAGAGGAATCTGGAATGATAAAGTGAATACATTTTTTATGAATGGGAAATCCTGGAGAAACAATATTGGGCAGTCAGGTAATATTTTGCTGAAATACACAATTGGATTATTGAGACGTGGGAGAGGGAATGTTTTGGCTACAAGTAAACGAGAAGCTTGAGTAAAGAGGAAAACTGAAACACTGAAATAATTGTTGCACCGCCACTCATTCCTCTTAGGGAGAAAATTAAAAAACCCTCTTATGTGATAGGAACTCAATACCCAAGATTATCATATCGAAATTACATCTCCACGACATTAATAAAATGTCTAGTAGATTATATTCGTGGCTAAAAATATAATCTGATGGAATCGACTGTCACCCTGACCGATGGACTAAAGCACTGCAGATATTTGCTTTTGCCTGACCCCTTTCTTCCTCATGTTTAACCCATTCGTTTTGACATATTAAGACAACCACCCCATTCAGTTGGCTTTTTTACGACCTTCCACCCTATTTTCTGTTGTCAATATCAAGACCTTGTGTGCTATTTGGGTGTCGATATTTTTCCTAGCAAGCGATAGCGAGCCTGCATTTTAGGAAAAAGCGGCCTTCGGTCCTGACATTTTTCTACCGATTTCGTTTTACACATTTATCTCGAGAGGGGTTTTGGGGGTAATATATTCAGTTTGATGGGGAGGGGGGGGGGGGGGTCTAGAGAACAAACTCTAAAACAACCATTAAGGGGGTGACCTGCTTTGTTTTCTCTCTGGGTTTTATCCATTGGCCCCATTCAGGTATACTGTTTTATGACGTTTATCCCCATCCAGATGTCGATTTATATGGTGGCGAGCGATAACTCGCCACCATATTTGGGATAATGAGTTAGACCTTCTCTACTCCTGGGCCATCACGACACCCACCACCAATAACAACCATAGAAGCTACTCTCTACCACCACCTATAAATCACCACCATCACCACCATCACCATCATCATCATCACCACCACCACCATCACCATCACCACCATACCATCAGCAGCATCATCATCACCACCACCACCATCATCATCATCATCATCATCATTACCACCACCATCATCATCATCATCATCATCATTACCACCACCACCTCCACCATCATAATCATGATCATCACCACCACCACCACCACCATCATCATCATCATCATCATTACCACCACCACCTCCACCATCATAATCATCATCACCACCACCACCACCACCATCATCATCATCATCATCATCATCATCATCACCAACAAAAGCTACTACTTGCCTCAATGCCTTCCTCTACCCTCCAATAACTCACCACCACCCCCACCTCCATCAATACCGTACCCATAACAAAATCTCTCTCTCCCATCTCCCTACCACTCGTACCACCTCCTCGACCTTTTAATCCACACCCCCACAGTCACTACCTCCACCATCAACCACGAAAGCTACTACCTATTCTCATACCTATATTTACGCTAACCCAAAAAGCTAATCCCCCCAACCACTTACAACGTCACCCTCCATCTCCACCTACTCCCACCACCACCTACTCTCACCACCACCAACAACACCAACAACAACACAAGCTAGCTACCATCGAATTTCATACCTTTAAGGGGGTACTACTCGTTTTTTCTGGACCTCCTTCTCCATCTTGTTTAGTATATTAGTTTTGAAATTTTAAGACGTTCCTTACATTAGTTTGTCGATTTTAAGACTTTTCGCCCCATTTGTTGTTGTCAATACACTTACACCGACTCCAACCACCAGCCATCACCACAACGACCAATAACAACAACACAAGCTATCATCTACTCTGAGACCCTTATTTACCCTCAAACATAACCACCCCCAAAAGTTATTCCCCCCAACAACCCTTACCCCCTCACCCTCCATCTCCACCTACACCCACCACCACCACCACCACCACCACCACCACCACCACCACCACCACCACCACAACAACAACCACAACAGCCATCCCCACCACCAACCAAAGCCATACTACCCCGCACATCACTCTATTTATAGGCCAACTTTCCACTCTCCCCCACCAGCCGATAACACACTGCATCAACTTCATCTATCATCATGAGCTATCGACTGTTAGCTTCAGTAGATGTTTGGTTAATTCTACTTCATGTCAACCTTATCCATTCTCCCTTGGTGGTAGGTTTTGGTTAGATTTCTTTAGGCTAGATTAGTTGAAGGGGGTAGTGGTTATTGTTTGGTCTATGTACTTATTTATTAATTCATTTGTTTAGTTTCCTCGCTAGACCTTCATCAAGCTTAGCTTCAAGCTTTGTACATTTGGCTACTTCTAAAATTACAGGCTTGGTATCGGTCGCCAGAAATATATCGACACCTAAATGGCATGACAGGTCTTAAGATTGACAATGAAATCGGACGAAAGGTGTTAAAATCGTCAAACTAATGGGCCGAATGTCTTAAAATCTGAAAACTAATGGGGCTAAGCATGAGGGAGAAGGACGGGCCAATTTTGTTAGGCCAGGTAAGACTAGGCCAAACTCTATTATGTTAGGCCAAAGTAAGTTCGGTTAGGTTAGGATATACATTACTCTGTGGTGTAATGGTTAAGGTGTCTAAACAAATATGTGTGTGATAACCCAGGTTCGAATCCCGGTCGATCACATGTATGCTTTTATTAATTTCATTGGAGGTGTTTGGTGGTGTGGTGAAATTAATAACAAAATATATTATGGACCCGACTTCCTGCTGCTCCTCCATCCAGCTGACGAGACAGTGCATCAAGGTCATCTTAAGGGGGGTCACCTGCTTTTGTTCTCTTTCTTGGTTGTATCCATTCGGCCCCATTCAGCCTACTGTTTTAAGATGTTTGTAAGATGGTCATCCCCCTAGGATGGCCTAGATGTGTTAAATTTGTGTTTTATTTTTGTGTGTTCGTTGTTTTCTGTTGTGTTTTGTGTTGTCCCTGTTCTTGCTCTGTCTTGAGTCGCCCCTCCCCCAAAAAAACAAAAAAAATAAGAAGGGAAAAGTGGGGATTAGGCCTGAGTAAATAGATAGATAGATAGATCCCCATCCAGGTGTCGATTTCTTTCTGCCGAGCGATAGCGAGCCAGCATTGTATGGAGACATTGTTCTATCGAAAAATTTACAAATTAAGCCTGCTGTAAAACATTTGTTTAAATATGCAGGCTCGCTACCGCTCGCCAGGAAAAAATCGACACCTCGATGGGGATAAACGTCTTAAAACAGTAGGCTGAATGGGGCCGAATGGATACGACCTAGAGAGAGAAAAAAAGCACGTCACCCCCTTATCAGTGTTGCCAACTTAGCTACTTTCCCGCTTGATTTAGAGGCCTTTACTTCGATCTAGAGGCAAATTGCTTCATCTAGTGACCGGAATTTTAGCAGTATTTTGGAGTATTTTGGAGATCCTTCTTAAGCTGCACAAAATCGTTTAAATATAGAAAGGAATAACATTACAGTAGACGTCACCGGTACTGTACGGGTTCAACTATTGTACAGTCGGCCAAATAAGTTGTGGCTCCGCTGGCATTACGCTTCGCTCGCTGTGTGTTGCATTAATGTCTGTCAGATGTTGTATAGGGTGTGTAAAGTTAGGAACATGTTTTGTATATCTAACTCGAAACGATGGAATACAGTTTAGATTGTGCTGATCACCAAAAGTTGATAGAAATATACTTGGTGCCGAGACATCACTTATTCGGCCAACTGTTAACTACGTGACGATAATAATTGTGTTTATGTAGTTTAAAAGGAACTAACAAAGAATCGTGTTTTAATATAATTCCTCCCCCCAAAAAAAAATGTACCCATCAAGTCAGCCGGTCAATTATGTTCTACTTCTACTCTATTATAGGCGTATATTATTACCTGCGTTTGTATAGGTTAGTTTAATGGGAGATTTTTATTTTGTTCCGTATATCTCATTCAACACCCCCTTGAACCCCTTTTAAGATAAAATTGTAAATTTTTCGGTAGACAAATGTCCCGGCCGAAGGCCGGTTCCTTTTAAATTACAGGCTCGCTATCGCTCGCCAGGAAAAATTGACACCTAAATGGCACGAAAGGTCTTAAAATTGAAAACAAGTTGGGGCGAAAGTTCTTAAAATTGAAGCCATTTAATTGCTGAAGATCCATCCTAAGCTGAATAAAATCGTTTAGTAGTAGCCAGAGTAATATATATATAAGATGCCAACGGTACAGAAGGGGTTAAATTAAAGGAGCGTGGGTTCGATGGTGCACCCCTCTGTTTATGGGTCAACTTTCCGGTCCACCCTCCCAGCCAATGACACCTTACATCAACTTCATCAATTATTAGGAGTTGCTGTCCTTGCGTGTCCTGTCGACTATCAGACTATTAAGGGGCGACTGACCGTTTGTTTGGTCTATTAATTAATGTATTCATATATGTTTTTAGTTTCCTCCCTAGACCTCCATCAAGCTTAGAAAAACACCCGCTAGACCCCCCCTTCAAGTTAAATGTGTACATTTTTCGGCAGACAAATTTCCTGGCCGAAGGCCGGTTCCTCTTAAAATTACAGGCTCGCTATCGCTCGCCAGGAGATAATCGACACCTAAATGGCACGAAAGGTCTTAAAATTGACAACGAAATGGGGCAAAAGGTGTTACAATCGCCAAACTAATGGGCCGAACGTCTTATAATCTCAAAACTAGTGGGGCTAAACATTAGGGAGAAGGGGGTTCAGAAAAAAACGGTCTGCCTCCCCTTAACACGTTCATTACCGGTGACGTCTTTTGCATATGATGTTAGCTATATTTAGACTATTTCATGATGCTTAGGAAGGATATATGGTAGCTAAAAGGAGTAATTGAGATAGTCTGTAGCCTTTTGATGGGTAGACGTGCTTCCTAAGATGCATAGAATCTTCTAATAGTTGCCAATATAAAATGAAAAGGACCTCTCCGGTTCTGAATGGGTTAAGATCAGTAGTCAGCCGGCCAATTCTATTCATATTCTTCACTATTCACTGCCCTTACCTGCGTTTGTGATAGATTAGCTTAGGTTAAGTTAGATGAGGTTGTATTAGATTAGATTAAGTTGGTCAGTTTAGGCTATGTGCCAAGCTAGATTAAGGGAAGGCAGACCGTTTTTCTGGACCTCCTTCTCCCTCATGTTTAGCCCCATATATTTTAGATTATAAGACGTTTGGCCCATTAGTTTGACGACGTTAACATCTTTCGGTACATTTCGTTGTCAATTTTAAGACCTTCGTACAATATAGGTGTCGATTATTTCTTGGCGAGCGATAGCAAGCCTGAAATTGTAAGAGGAATCGGCCTTAGGCCGGGAAATTTTTCGGTACAAATTTGTCTTGAAGGGGGTCTAGGGGGTGTTTTTCTAAGCTTGATGGAGGTCTAGCGAGGAAACGAAGGAATATATGAATTGATAGACCAAAAAAAAAAAAAAAACGGTCTGTCTCTCCTTAAGTTAGGGTAGGTTAGGTTGTGTATCACTCTTAATTAATTGGCCAACTTCTCCGCCCCCCCCCCCCCCCCCCCCTCTAGCCAGTGACACACAATACACCAACTTCGTCATCAATTACTAGTTGTGTTCCTGTCGACTACCCCGAGAATCGACTTTATATTTTTCCAGATAACCCAGTCTTCCTGTCACGATTTAGGCTAAATTAGTTAAGGTTAAGATGTGTTCAATTAAGTTTGGCAGGGATTGGGTTTGGTTTAGATTGGGTGTTTGATTAGGCCAGGTAAGATTAGACTAGATTAGTTGATGGTAGGATAGACGATGTTAGACTAAGTTAGACTACGTTAAGCTAGACTAACTAAGACTTGGTTTGGCTTTGCATCGCTCTGTTTTTAATTGGCTAACTTCCACGTCCTCCACAGCCCAGCCCTTGCCACCATACACCAACTCCATCCATCAATCATCATGTGTTCCTGTCCACTAACTACCCCGAGACTCTAATTTATTTCTAGATAACTCAAATTTCCTGTCATAATGAAGGCTAGATTTGTTAAGGGGAGATTTCCACTTGAGATTTTTTTTCTGGACCCCTTTCTCTCTCATGTTTAGCCCCATTGCTTTTTAGATTTTAAGATGCTCGCCCCCTTTAGTTTGGCGATTTTAAGAACTTTCGCCCCATTTCTGTCAATTTTAAGAACTTTCGTGCCATTTAGGTGTCGATATTTTCCTGGCGAGCGGTAGCGAGCCTGTAATTTAAGAGGAACCGGCCTTCGGCCGGGAAATTTTTCTACCGAAAAATGTACAAATTTATCCTGAAAGGGGGTCTAGGGGTTGTAATTTTTAGCTTGATGGAGGTCTAGGGATCCAAGTAAATACCTCCCCTTAAGGTTAAGACAGATTATGGTAGGTATACTGTAGGTTTGATGATGACATGTGATTGAGTTTGGGTTTGGTTAGGCTAGAGAGTGATTACTTAGGTCAGGTTAGATTTGGCTAGATTTGGTTAAGGTTTGATAGACAATGCCAGGCTAGGTCAGGATAGGATAGGCTAGGCTAGATGAACTAAGGCTGTGTTAAGTTATTCTGCATCACTGTGTTTATGGTTAAGGGGAGGTATTCAGTTTGTTCCCTAGACCTCCATCAAGATTAAAATTACACCGCTTTGACCCCTTGCAAGATAAATTTGTACATTTTTCGGTAGAAAAATGTCCAGGCCGAAGGCCGGTTCCTCTTAAATTACAGGCTCGCTATCGCTCGCCAGGAAAAGATTGACACCTATATGACACGAAAGGTCTTAACATTGACATAAATGGGGCGAAAGTTCTTAAAATCGCCAAACTAATGGGGGGAACGTGTTAAAATCTCAAAAGCAATGGGGCTAAGCATGAAGGAGAAATGGGCCCAGAAAAAAATCCCTCAAGTGGAAATCTCCCCTTAAATGTTCACCATCTCCCGAGCCAGTAACTTCATAATAGTGACGTATCTGATTATCTGTTGACGACCCTCACTTCACTCCTATATTTTTAATTTCTCATTTCGTGTTTGTATAGGTTAGCTTGGGTAAGGTTGGGTTGGGATGCGTTCGATAGGGTGGTTACGTTGACCCGTTATGTTCCGGAAGCGTCTTTTTAACTTTATGCTAGCTGTATTTGGATGTAAGAAGGATCTGTGGTAGTAAGAAGGGTTAAGTGAGATAGGTCGAAGCCTTTTAATTGCTGGAGGCCCTTACTAAATTGAATGAAATCGTCTAATAGTAGCCAGAATAAAGTTAAATGGACATCACAGGTTCTGCATGGGTTGACCTCTTCTGTACCGGCGATGTCTTTTCAATTTTATTCTAACTGTATTTAGACGATTGTGTGCAGTGTAAGACGGATCTGTGGTAGTAAGAAGGGTTAAGTGAGATAGTTCGAAGCTTTTAAATTGCAGGAGGCCCTTATTAAACTGAATAAACACGCTTAATAGTAGCCATGTGAGATAGTTCGAAGCTTTTAAATTTATTGGAGGCCCTTATTAAACTCAATAAAAATGCCTTATAGTAGCCAGAAAACAGTTAAAAAGACGTAGCCGGTACAGAAGGGGTTAATAGGTAAACAGCGGAGGAATATCAAAAGGACAATTGACCACTTGTATATTTCAAGCTGTATGCAAATTAGGGCCGTAAGCATCGATATAAAACAGAATGACAATAATGATGTAGGCTTCTGATGGATATACAGTTGGTTGAATTACGCTATATGTATTTATAAAATGTACTACAAAGGTAAAACAATACATGCATACATACACAAAGGTATTTTAACAGGGAATTCTGCTAAATATCGATGTCTACAGCTCCAACTTCCTTATAGAGCCTAAAACTCGCTAGTGGTCAATAATCGTTCAGACACATATATATATACGTATATATATACTGTATATATATATATATATATATATATATATATATATATATATATATATATATATATTTTCTTTAATACATACGAGGTTGAAAGAAATGGCAATTTCTGCGTTGGAAATTTTATTATTCAAAGTTTCCAGGTCTCTGATGAGTTTTCGCTGGGTGGCAGGAAGTAGATGAAGGAGATGAGCAAAATTCATGGTGGTACAGGGTTACATAAATGTACATGATGATACAGGATATACGACGCGTTTCACTGGACAACCAGCATTATCAAGTAAGGAAGGAATGAAATAAAAGGTAAACAGGAAGGGTATATATAGAGGGTGGAGGATCAGAGGAGGAGGAAAACAGGGGGCAAAAGTCTGCTATTGGTGGAAGCGTAAACTAGGAGAGAGAAGGGGCTGGAGCCATCAAAGACCACTATCTCACCCCTAACCACCCTCACCTCACACGCAACGAGTTAGAGAAACACACCACCATACTCGATAAAGAAAGTGACCCAAGGAGATTACCTATACTCGAAGCTTTATATATCCAAGCCTTACATCCCAACATCAACAACCAAACTCTGGACCTTCAGATCCTTCCTTCTGCCAAAAGGCACTACCCTACAGGACCTAACACCCCTCCTCGCCCCCCGGTGCCCTTGACGCAGCCCCCCGCGCTACCTCCTTCAGCTTCGTCTTCTGCAGGCGCCACACAACTTAGGCCACGCCCCTCGACACGCAGCCAATCAGCTTCGACCCCACCTACTGACCACCATCCCGCATCCAGTGCGCATGCGTGGAGCGGTTAACCCCTTCTCTCTCCTAGTTTACGCTTCCACCAATAGCAGACTTTTGCCCCCTGTTTTTACCCTCCTCTGCTCCTCCACCCTCTATATATACCCTTCCTGTTTACCTTTTATTTCATTCCTTCCTTACTTGATAATGCTGGTTGTCCAGTGAAACGCGTCGTATATCCTGTATCATCATGTACATTTATGTAACCCTGTACCACCATGAATTTTGCTCATCTCCTTCATCTACTTCCTGCCACCCAGCGAAAACTCATCAGAGACCTGGAAACTTTGAATAATAAAATTTCCAACGCAGAAATTGCCATTTCTTTCAACCTCGTATGTATTAAAGAAAATTTATTACCTGGCTTTACTAACATATATATATATATATATATATATATATATATATATATATATATATATATATATATATATATATATATATATATAATATATATATATATATATAGATATATATATATATATATATATATATATATATATATATATATATCTATATATATATATATATATATATATAATTTTGTTTTTATTTTATTTTTTTAGGTAAGGTCATTCATAACAAATTTTGGTCTGGTCATGGTCAAATTTTGTGGTCCGTCTTAACACTTTTCACTCTGGGCCTTTCTCTAGCAAAGTGATAATTATACAGGATAGCAGATATCCGATATCAGATGGGCCGGTTTTCTGGACCACTTTCTCCCTCAAGTTTAGCCCCATTAGTTTTCAGATGTTAAGATGTTTGCCCCATTAGTTAGTCGATTTTAAGACCTTTTGCCCCATTTATTCGTCAATATTTAGACCTTTCGTGCTATTTAGGTGTCGATTTTTTCCCTGGCGAAAGATAGTGAGCCTGTAATGTTGGATTAACCGGCCTTCGACCGGGAAATTTTTCTACCGAAAAATGTACAAAGTAATCTAGAGGGGGGATCTAATGGATGTTTATCTTTTTAATTTGATGAAGGTCTAGGGAGGAAACTAGAAAAATAACGAATACATGCAAAAATCGCCCAAAAAGTAAACCATCTCCCCTAAAATACAAAGGGGCATCAGACAGTAATTGTGTATTCAAGGCATGTCTAGTTTTGTTGGGGATATTTTCGTTTATTATAGTAATAAGTAACACCCCGTTCTTAACATTAATCATCAATTACAAACCATAATGTACTTGAATAAACTAATGAAAGCATATGGTCCTCCCGGGATTCGAACTCGGGACACCACACCCAGAACATAAGCAGCACCTAAACCATTGCACCACCAACAGTTAAAGGTTGAATATATAACAGAATGACAATAATGATGTAGGCTTCTAATGGATACAAAGTTTGTTGAATCTTGATTAAACTAATGAAAGCATATGGTCCTCCCGCGATTCGAACTCGGGACACCACACCCAGAACATAAGCACCTGAACCATTACACCACCAACACAGTAACAGAGTAACGAGTATTTTCCAGCTGATGTTTGTTCACTCGACTCCAAAACTAAACTCATTAGCCACAAATCACCGTCATCCCCAAATCGTCAGCCTGCAGTAATATATCCAGGTGATCAATAGCCCATGGGTAGAATTTTTCTTCTATATATTTAGCTAGAAATGAAAAAAAAAAAAATATATATATGTAATAAAGATTATGGACATGATAATAGGCCTACCCACTTATTTCCATAATATTATCTTATGTCGACTGGGAGGAACCCGCCTTTCAACTCAATCCCACAACCCTTATTCT
>CM064514.1:44612022-44638687 GCA_032716605.1 Paralithodes platypus
TTTGTTCTAATAATTGATATGATAAATAAAATAACCGGTTAATGCTTTCATGACGTTGGAGTATTTTTAAATTAGGCTATCATTTAAGGATTTAATTTAGCTTATGATTGACCCCTACAAATCATTGGGATAAACTTTATTCTCATCACTTATTTGTCTCTCCTATGTTCTTTCTAAGCTGTAATGTAAGTAGGTGTCATCATACTGAATAATTTAAAATGACATTTGCATACATATATCGATGTGACTACAGATTCGTGTCCGGAAATTATATACAGGGTATATATATATATATATATATATTTACAAAATGTACCCTGTGTCGTCCACCAACCCTCCCCTCACCCTTGTACTGTCTCTTTAAAAAAATTATATATTCATAAATAATAAAAATAACACAGAACAAAAACAAACCGGCGACCAGTTTCTCGCTGTTCACTTCTGGAATATCACCTTGAACGAGCAGACAAAGATATGACCACACAAAACCAGAAAACGGATTTTGTTTTCCGGGAGTCTTAACACACTGTACACATCCGGGATCTCCCCACACCCAGTGGAAAAAAATAATATATATATATATATATAAAATATAATAAAAAATAATAATAGATATTTCTGAGTAAAAACGAATGCATTGTGTGGTAATAACATGTTTTTTTATTCGCCCTTCTTTCATGATGTGCAAAAACGTTTCTACGTTTGCTTTAATGGGGGGTCACTGGCTTTTTTTCTCTTTCTCTCCTTTTCTCTCTTTCCCTGGCTTGTATTCATTCGGCCCCATTCAGCCAACTATTTTAAGACGTTTATCCCCATCCAGGTGCCGATTTCTTCCTGGCGAGCGATAGCGAGCCAGCATTGTATGGAGAAATCCGGCTTTGCCGGAGAAAAAATTTCTATCGAGAAATTTACAAATTTAGCTTGCTGTCAAAACAAATATATATATACTGTATATATGCTGACTCGCTACCGCTCGCCAGGAAAATAATGACACCTGGATGGGGGTAAACGTCTTAATACAGTAGGCTGAATGGGGCCGAATTGATACAAGCCAAAGAGAGAGGGAGAGCAAGAGAAAAACAAAGCGAGGTGGGCTCCCTTAGCATAGTCTTTGTAAGTGTAAAGAGAAAAAGGATTGATTATTATATAACATACGCATTAAATGCACTTAGCAATTAAGGACAATGAATGATTACATGAAGCCATTAATCTATCTACATCTACAATAACAAAATATAAGAAAATGTCTGGTTTTATGAAGCCTTGAATCTATATACTGTACATCTAAAAAAAACTAAATTGTGACGTACACTCGGATACCATAGTCTCTAGCCCACTCAGGAAAATTCGTAGACTCCCTATGTTTTTCTTTATGCAATTATATTTATCTGGATTGATTTTTGGATAGAATTTGCTTTTTAATAAATAGTATATATAGTTTTGTAGTTGATTTATAGATAATTATATGCATACATTCGTTCCCAGAGATATTCTTCCATAACTAGAAATAGGCGAAGTCCACGAATTTGTATGAGTGGGCGAGAAACTATGGTGTCCGAGTGATTAATCAAGGACATTCACTAATTCGTCTGCACTAGCTGACACATTTCGGTGATTGGTAAGTTTACGACTAATATTTTCTTACTTCCTTTGAGCTGAAATAATGTTCGCGTATTGGCAACGTTAAGGGACCCCATCTCGTTTTTTTTTTCTCTTTCTCTCCCTCTCTCTTTGGCTTGTATCCATTCGGCCCCATTCAGCCTACTGTTTCAAGACGTTTACCCCCATCCAGATGTCAATGTTTTCCTGGCGAGCAGTAGCGAGGTAGCATATATATATATATATATTTTCGTTTTGACAGCAAGCTAAATGTGTAAATTTTTGGATAGAAAAATGTCTGCGGCGAATCCGGATTTCTCCCTACAATGCTGGCTCGCTATCGCTCGCCAGGAAGAAATCGACACCTGAATCGGGATAAACAGTTGGCTGAATGGGGCCGAATGGATACAAGCCAGGGAAAGAGAAAAAAGGAGAGAAAGATAAAAACAAAGGCCGGTGACCCCCCTTAAATGTATTCATGGTTCTGACTTTGAGCCTATGAGGTGCTACTTATCCTCTTGAAAGCCAACAAATCTTAAAGGGGGGAAGGCTATATGTATTGGTTGATTAATTTATCTATTTCACATTTTGTTTAGTTTTTTTTTTGTCTTTTTTAAGAGACAATGAACGGAGGAAGGAAAAACACAGATACAACAAAAAGGTCCATGTGCCTAAAGGCATCCTCCATTCATAAAATGTTTGTAACAACTGGATTTAAACATTTGTAGATTGTAAGTTTGTGGAAAGCAATTCGAGGGAAGTGAATTCCAAAGAGTAGCAGCTCTGGGGATAAATGAATTCTGATAAGCAGAAGTTCTGCATTGTGGAGGAGAAAGTGTAATAACATGGGCCCCCTCAGCTGCCCTAGATCTACTGGGAAAGATGTGGAGCAGGCGGCACAATTGAAGCAAGTTCATCGGGAACAATTGCTGTGAAAATATCTGTAGAATAAGGCAAGAGATGCAAACGTTTCTTCGTATGGATAATGTAGGTGAAGGTCCTGTGTGATTGCAGGGGTTATTGATTAAGCTAATAGCTTTATTTTGAATTTTGTCCAACATGCCTCAATGCAACCACTACACTTACACCCCACAGAGGTGAACAGTAATCCATCTGAGAACGCAAATGACTTTTATATATCACGGCCAAATGCTCGTAAGCTGAAGAATTCTCGAACTCTGTACAGGGAGTCCCAGTTTTTTTAGAGGAATTCTTAGCAATGATTCTAACATAATGTGTCCAGCTCAAGTTAGTAGTTAATGTTACACCGAGAATGTCAACAGGTATCGGGACGGGGGCCGGGAAATGGGGGAATATTTTACATCATAAACAAATTAAGGTGCCGCCACGGCGGGACGCGTGGTCAGCTGGCCAGAAACGGATTCTGTCGGTTTAGAAAATGTGAATGTGATGTGGTTTTCTGTGCATTAAAGGGAAACTAGTTGTCTTTGGTGTCCCCATCCATTAATTCTTAGAAAGGTCCTGGTTCAGCAGAAATTGCTAGTGTTTATTTTTGAATTTATAAGATCGGGTTTGGTAGTGGAAAGAATTTGGGATAAATGTGAAGGAACTGTGGAGTGTTGAGTCATCTGCGTAGGAATGTATTGGATTATGAGTGGTAGATAAGAGATCATTGATATGAATGAGGAACAGAATTGGGGCAAGAGCTGCAGACGAGAAGTAGTTGTTTTTTAACCCCTTCTGTACCCTGATTTTTTCTTTACTTATATTCTAGCTCTATTTAGACGATTTTGTGCAGTTTAGGAAGGATCTGTGGTAGTAAAATGGGTTAAGAGAGATAGTTCGAAACCTTTTAATTGCTGGAGGCCATTTTTAAACTGAATGAAATCGTCTAATAGTCTTTTATTATACACTTGCAGACTCCAAGAGCCTCCCCCCAATATTCTGGTTGTAAGGGTCTCCATGATTCAGAGCTCTACACGACCCCACCCTAACTCCCCCTTCTCGTTCCCTCGTATTCGGTCTTGTACTCGTATTTCTTGTACTCGTATTCGGTTTTGTACTCGTATTTGGTCTTGTACTCGTATTTCTTGTACTCGTATTCGGTCTTGTACTCGTATTCGGTCTTGTACTCGTATTTCTCTTTGGTTTAGCTTTCCTCGATCAAGTTTTTATTTGTTCTTCTCTGCTTGGTCGTGTTTTTGTATTTCTTTTTAGCACGTTTAACCAAGTGTTCAGTCTCAGGTGGAGTGTGGGGATTCTTTTTGTTCTCTCTCTCTCTCTCTCTCTCTCTCTCTCTCTCTCCTAATTATCTCTCTCTAGCCTGCGACTACTCTCTCTCTATCATCATGCCTCTCTCAGCCTATCGACTCTAGATCTCTCATATCTCTCCCTAATCTATGCTCTCTCCTATCTCTCAATTATCTCGATCTGGCTCTCCTCTCTCTATCTCTTCTCTCTCTCTCTCTCTCTCTCTCTCTCTCTCTCTTCACTCATCTCTCTCTCTCTCCTCTCTCTTCTCTCTGCCTCCTCTCTCTCTTCTCTCATATTCGCTCTTATCTCTCTCTCTTCTCTCATCTACTTCTCTCTCTCTCTCTCTCTCTCTCTCTCTCTCTCTCTCTCTCTCTCTCATCATTCAGAGCATCACACATACCACCGTTCCTCTCCCTTCTGAGCCTACTTCACCCTCTCCCCTTCCGTCCGCTTCAGTCTTGTACTCATATTTTGTTTAGTCTAGTCTTCTCACTTGCTCATTGTGTGTTTCCATAAATTGTGTCTTACTACAATGTAGAAATGGCTTAACTGTATTAAAAATGGTACATATAATAAAGAGTTTCAATCGTTTATATGTGCTAATTTGAACACATAAGAAATTGGAACATTTATTATGTGTGTAATTCGTTGTTACATTAGAACGCACAAGCTTTGCAGTCTACTGTAGGTATATGATTGTGTTTATCCATATATATGTCTATTAGATTACACAGAGTATACATTTTGTTTATATGTTTATGAAGGAGACAAAATTCAAGGGATGTTTGCGTCAAAATGCCTGAACACACGAAGTTTAAAGCAGCTTAAGTCATAGGATGGAGGAAAGACTGATTGAGGGAAAGAGTTCTTGAGTTCATTTGTTGAGTAGAAGAAAAATTGAGAAAATTTGCCAATTCTTGGGTTGTAGAGCTGGACAGAATAAGAGTGGGACTGAATTATTGAAAGGCGGGTGCCTCGTACTCGCCGCTGAAAGAGCTCTGAAGAATACTGATTGTTGTAATAGCAATAGAAGAGTGAAAGAGATGCAAAATTGCAGTGTGTAGAAAAAGATTGTAGGGAACTAGTAAGAGGAATTGAGTTGAGGCGAAATGCTTTGGATTCTGCTCCTTCGAGAAGTGCGGTATGGGTGGAACCTCCCCACACATCCGAACAATACTCAATACAGGGGCACACTTTTCCTCGATACAGAGCAAGAAGCTGTGCGGGGGTGAAGAACCCACGGAGACACACCCAACTTTTGGGAAGTTGTTTTAGCAAGAGTGGTAATATAATCTTTCCAAGAAAGGTCGGATTAAAAAGATACACCTAGAATATTGACAGGAGATGAAGGGTTGATTTGCGTATTGTTGATGAATAATTGATAGTCATGTGGAAGATTGCGATGGACAGATAGAGGGAGAAATTGTGTCTTGAAGGCGCTGAAAGTAACAAGATTTTCTGCCCCAGAAATAATTGAAATAATTGATGGATCGGAAGATAGGCTCTCTATAGCCCTTTTACGTGATTTTTGGAGTGATTGCATGCTGGGTTGATGTGAACAATTAGTTGAAAAATCTAAGGTAGAGTAATCAGCATATGAGTGTATAGGACTGAGGAACACCGGAGTTGATAGGTTTAGAAAGTGAACGATGGCCGTCCACAACTGCAGCTAAATATTGATTAAT
Source organism: Paralithodes platypus (assembly GCA_032716605.1). Taxonomy (NCBI): domain Eukaryota; kingdom Metazoa; phylum Arthropoda; class Malacostraca; order Decapoda; family Lithodidae; genus Paralithodes; species Paralithodes platypus. Next base: position 44,617,521 of record CM064514.1, read on the forward strand.
TAGGAGTCTGTCAAAATTATGGTAATTGCCACCGACAGTGACAGGGGTTTATATAGGAATACGGATTTAAGTGCTACCATCGCATGAATGGATGTTGTCTGAATGTTACGATATGGTCCTATGATATAATTGGGGGACGATTCTACTCCGCACTTATTTGTACTTTGCAAACAAATAAACAATAACAAATAAAATAAATAAAATAAATAAAATAAAATAAAATAAAAATAGGAAAAGTGGGGATTGGGCCTGAGTAAATGGAAATAGAAAAAGAGTAGCAAAAAATAATTCCACTTAATCCCCACAACCTTTACAAGTAATAACAAAGTGAAGGTGGCAGAATGGTGCTAAAAGTAGCCTAGAAAAATAAGAAATATGAATTATTTGATGATAATGAGCAATGATGCGGGAGTTTCGCTACAAGCACTATCACCTCAACTGCCAGCATCTTCAGTAAGTGCCGGCTGGTTTACATATATATAGTTTCCAGTCAAATCGGCAACACTCTTAACCCCTTCTGTACCAGCGACGTCTTTTTCATTTTATTCTAGCTGTATTTAGACGATTTTGTGCAGCTTCAGAAGGATCTGTGGAAGTAAATAGGGTTAATTAAGATAGTTCGAAACCTGTTTATTGCTGGAGGCCCTTCTTAAGCTGAATAAAATTGTGTATTAGTGTATTGTTTATGTTTGTGTAGCCTGTATGTTTGTATATGCTTACGTGTGTACCTGTGTTTGAATGTCCTGCCTTAAAAGGCAAACAATTTATCTAAAATATTTCCCCTGCATCCGCTTCAGAAATTCTCTCGGGAAAATTTCAGTTTATTTCCCCCCCCCCCCCCCCCACCACACCCCTCCCCCTTACCTGCCCTCAGCGCGCAAAACAAATATTTGCAGTCTTTTCTTCAACATCATAACCACAAGGCAAGCATTCTCAGGCGGCAGCTAGGAAGAGTCCAATAGAAGAAAAGGAGAAGAGGAAGACGAGGAGTAGGAGGAGGATGGAACGTTGTGGAAGATGATGGTAATATTAATAATGTTAATAACATTAGCATTATTAATTATGATAATATAATAATAATACTAATGATATATATAATAATCATAATGATAATGATAATAATCATCATAAACACTAAGAAGAATGACAGAAAAATCAAATAATAATAATAATAATTATTATTATTATAATAATAATAATGATATAATTAAAAATGCAATTTTGAAGAGTAAGAAGGAACTGTCATTATATTCAATTATATGGATATTTCATTTCTAATGATGGAAGAGAGAGAGAGAGAGAGAGAGAGAGAGAGAGAGAGAGAGAGAGAGAGAGAGAGAGAGAGAGAGAGAGAGAGAGTAAGAGTGAGTGCGTGTGTGCACATACCGTATATTTCTTTTCTGAGAATGTTATTTATTATATAACAGAAGCTTTTCATTCCCTCGCTTCCATGAAAATGGTCGAAAAACATTCTTGTTATTTTACTTTGTCGTAAATAGATCATGTAGCTCATAATAAGTACACATTGTAATTATAGAGCATATATGACGGTACAGCAAAGTAGACTAGGCTTAAAGAGGTGTATCATGAAACAAAATAAAGTAAATAAGAATGTCTAAAAACACACTACACTTGTATTGGAAAGATAACTTTATGATAATTCAATGACATCAATAATCATTAATAAGTAAAGGAACACTACTACGTGTCGAAATGTGTTTATATTAATTGTAACATGACTGATGACTAGATACAAATATCTTTAAACATTTCATAAAATAAAATATAATACATATTATTAAAAATTATATAACATTATATAATTATTATACGTTACAGCTTTCTTTCGGATCACCACTATAGATTATCAACAATCATCATGCTCTGTTCGTATTTTTCGGTAAATGCCTTGATAGCGTAATGCATAAATGTGCGGAATTTCGGTGTGAGTATCCTAGGTTCGAGTCCTTGGAGTGGCACATGTATTTGTTGATTTCATTAATTGAGTTTAGAAGTAAAGTCGGTTGGTGGAAAAAATATAATAATATATAGTTTCATAATCAAAATACCAAATTCATAATAAAATAATCGTGAATATCATATATCTATATCATATCGCTATATCATATATCTATATCATATCGCTATATCATATCGCTATAGAACATTCCGTGAATAAGCAAACTTCAAGGAGTGTCACAGTATATAAAAGCCTGTGCAATAAATTTTCCGCGAATGCGAATAATTGTGCTGTAGATCACGATAACAGCGCAGAATAACTTGGACGCCGTAATTAAAAGAAATATGGCGCGCAAAACGATACACGCTACAAGTAATTAAGGGAGCCCACCTCGCTTTTGTTCTCTTTCTTTCCCTCTCTCTTTGGCTTGTATCCATTCGGCCTCATTAAGCCTACTGTTTTAAGACGTTTACCCTCATCCAGGTGTCAATATATTCCTGGTGAGCGGTAGCGAGCCAGCATATATATATTTTTGCTTTGAGAGCAAGCTAAATTTGTTACATTTTTCTTCTCTCTTTCCCTGGGTTGTATCCATGCGGCCCCATTCAGCAAACTGTTTTAAGACATTTATCCCCATCCAAGTGTCGATTTCTTCCTGGCGAGCGATAGCGAGCCAGCATTGTATGGAGAAATCCGGCTTCGCCGGAGAAATTTGTCTATAGACAAATTTAAAAATTTAGCTTGCTGTCAAAACAAAAATATATATATACTGGCTCACTACCGCTCGCCAGGAAAATATTGACACCTGGATGGGGGTAAACGTCTTGAAACAGTAGGCTGAATGGGGCCGAATGGATAAAAGTCAAAGAGAGGGAGAGAAAGAGAAAAAAAAACTAGGTGAGCTCCCTTAACCCTCATAGTGCGACGAAATCTTATGTAATTTGTTCTGAATTTCGTCATACAGTAGTTTCATTTCGTTTAAGGGGAAGTATTTTTTTCTAGAACCCCTTCTCCCTCATGTTTAGCCCCATTAGTTATGAGATTTTAAGATGTTGTCCCCATTAGTTTGGCGATTTCAAGACCTTTTGTCCTATTTAGGTGTACATTTTTCTACTGAAAAATTTAACTTTAAGTTTGACAGAGGTCTAGGGAACAAACTAAAACTAATATATGCACTGGTAATAATATAAACTAAATACACAAATTAAATAACGTGCCTTAAGGCAGAGATACACGATCATTTATCCAAGGATATGTTCTCTGAAATTCTGGCATGAAGCTGCCGAGTAAAAGTTATATATATTCAGTCATGAAATAATCAAATTTCAGTTTAATTTGTCGAAACCAGTGCAAAAGTATCTTGAGGTTTGGTCGAAGTTAAGTTGATTTATCATGCTTTTTCCACCAACCAACTTCACCTCTAAACTCAATTAATGAAATCAACAAATACATGTGGAACTCCAAGGACTCGAACCTAGGATACTCACATCGAAATTCCGTGCACTTATGCATTACGCTATCAAGACATAGAAAAGACATATAAATATTTATTGCCTACGAAATTGCTCGTGTGCCACCATATTTATTAAAGATTTCTCAGTACTGGAAGTTTGAAAAAGAGTTATTTTTTCGTTTTTGCTAAAGGCTGTTTCTATTTATTCAATCTATCTGTTGGGCGAGCTTTGCAAGTACCACCTGCACCAACGACAATCCCTCAGGAGCCCCCTATACTGACGATACCACCAACGACACCACAAGTGACCCAACTGTATGAATCTGTATCTGGAAGCAACAATACAAATTTGTATAAAGAGGGGAAACAAAAAAATAGGAGAAGTGGTGATTGGGCCTGAGTAAATAGAAAAAATATATATAGATCCTAAATTTGTATCCTAACCTCCAGATCAACAGCAACATATGTGTCCTCCCAGGCGCCACGACTGACAACTCATTACATGCAAGAATGTGATCGCCTGACCATCCCAGCCCTTATGCCACTCATGAAGCTGCAAGTGCAACCTTCTACATCTTCACCTGCTAACCAACTGAGGTCCCTGATTGGTCATCATTTATATCCTCGACGATAACATCAGACAGGGGCATGAAAGGGAAGGAAGAGGCAACCAAAGAAGATAATTTACCAGTCACAGCACCCTTGCTTGCCTCGGCCCCAGCCCGGGGAATCCCCAAAACCTGGACTTCACATCACCCCCGACCATCGCCTCTCTCCCGGATCAAAGGAGCAAACACAAGTTGGGCCTCGCAACGTAATTGGCCCACTTAGGAGGACCAGAGAGGCCCCTCGATCCATGATGGGGCCATATAAGGCCCGGATTCCTCATTCAAACCGCAGACACAACATGCGTTTAACTCTCCTCATCCTTCTCCCAGCCTCACCCCAATCAGAAAACCCACCCTGTATCAGATGGCACCAAGGAATTATGGGACCTTCTCAGATAGAATGTTGACTAGGAGTTGACCACCATACCCAAGAAAAAGACAAAAACAGAGTCAATAGTCGTAGTCCACCGCCTACCTTGCCACAGTAGGTTCCCCCACGGTATAGTAACATATAGTAACATCTATGTTACTATACCGTGGGTTCCCCTGTCGGAGTATGACAAGCTCTGGGAATCGAGAAACTTAGTGAACGCTCAAGCCAACGACTACTTTGAGGAATTAAGCCATCAGTGGGAGGAGGAGCTCCCCAAGACATTAAAGGGGTGGAGTCTTTTAATTTCTTAGAGGGGTTGCCTATAACCTCGCCTAAATCCTAACTACCCTGAAGAAAGCAGCCCAATCATCACTGTTTATAAAGGGTTCCTGTTGTTTGAGAGTTCCTGTTGTTCGAGAGTTCCTGTCATAGAGAAATACCTGTAGCAGAGTCGTAAACCATTGGTTGAGGGCTGGTCCTATCAAGAGAGAGGTTTGGCATCCTCTACCCTACCTTAGCCGTTTTTGTCTGTTTATTTTACTATACTACTTTTCCTTCTATAGGTGCTGTTATAAACCTGTTTTCTATTTTACTTGAATTTTCTCGCTCTATTCTCCTTCTCATAACTGTTTCAAATCTACCCCAACTCCTTAACTCCTCCTGTACCGTCTACGTCTTATTATTTGTATTCTAGCTATATTTAGAATATGTTCTGCAGTTTAAGAAGGATCTGTGGTAGTAAAAAGGGTTAAGTGAGATAGTTGAAGCCTGTTTTTTGCTGTTCTTATAGTGAATAACATTGTCTAACTCTAATAGTACCCAGAATAAAGGTAAATGGACAGCACAGGGAAAGCGTTACGATGAGAAAATACTGTATATACTGTATATACTGTATATACTGTACAGTATATAATACATGCAATATACCGACACACCACACCCTGTAAATGAACCAGAATTCCACTGGCACCAACACTATATGTTTTTCCAGGTAGTAAGTCTAGAGAAGCTCAAACACTCTCGCTCACCAGAAATGTAAGAATTTGCTTATGTATGTATGTGCGGGACTGTGAATGTGTGTGTGTGTGAGAGAGAGAGAGAGAGAGAGAGAGAGAGAGAGAGAGAGAGAGAGAGAGAGAGAGAGAGAGAGAGAGAGAATGTGAGTGTGTGTGTGAGAGAGAGAGAGAGAGTGAGCTAGAATGAGTGTATGTGAGAGTGCGTGAGAGTGAGAGTGCGTGTGCGAGCTTACGTTCCCATATTAATAAGCGTCTTTTGTGCCACAGTTTTACAAGCATCAGGGAAACATGAGATCTTACACCTAGTTTATTAATTTTGTCTTCTGCACTACCACCTCAGTACAGTACTAGATATATTTTTTAGACGAACAGTTAGGCTAACATTATATTAATCATAGTTTAGTTGTTTGGTATACAGTGTGTTGTGTTGCGATTTGCTATCTGTTTAATGCTTATATAGGCCTATGGGATTTTTTTTTTTTTTTTTTTTTTTTTGTGCCATGCTACTAACACTGTATTCTGTACTGTTCTACTATATTCTGCTACGCTTTTTATTCATCTCTTTATTATGTTTAGCTAGGAGTTATACAAACAAACTCCCATCACTTTTCTTCTTCTTCTCGACGGAAAACAAACAATCTTGCTTCCGTCTTATTTTTCTCACGACTTCACACCCAATTTCCTCTTCTCTCTGGCAGTAAACTCAGAACCGGGTGTGTGTGAGTGGAGGCTATAAAGAATCTGCAGACTTAAAATTGTCCTCAAAATAATCGTCACAAAATGCAGCTGTACACTCCCAGACACTAATTATGGGCTATTGTGAGCTTTTAAACGGCATTTGTTATTATCCGAATTTCATAATTACAAATACAGCTAATGAGATGATCCGATTATATGCAGGGCACTTGCGAAAGTTTAAGCCGGTATCACACGATCGAGGACTTTTTCCCTCAACATTTATCCTTAACATTGGCCTGGCAGCTTAGGAGGTCAACATTTATAATAGTATTGTCACCTAACTTCATCTATCATCAGTTTAGTTTCAGATACCAGTGCAAAATATTCCAAAAATGTTGCCAGAAAAATGTTGATCATCGAATGTTGACTATAAAAGCTGTCGTGTGATACCGGCTTTAAGGGGAGTCACCGGCTTTTTTATCTTTCTCTCCTTTTCTCTCTTTCCCTGGTTTGTATCCATTCGGCCCCATTCAGCCATGGACTGTTTTAAGACGTGTATCCCCATCCAGGTGTCAATTTCTTCCTGGCGACCGATAGCGAGCCAGCATTGTATGGAGAAATCCTGCTTCGCCGGAGACATTTTTCTATCGAAAAATATACAAATTTAGCTTACTGCCAAAACAAAAATATATCTATGCTGGCTCGCTACCGCTCGCCAGGAAAATATTGACACCAGGATGGGGGTAAATGTCTTGACACAGTAGGCTGAATGGGGCCGAATGGATACAAGCCAAAGAGATAAGGAGAGAAAGAGAATACAAGCGAGGTGGGCTCCCTTAAGGGCATCACTATCCCTTGTTCTAAATAGGTAGGCTAGTAATTATAAACCCTAACAGCTATGACTCAAAAGGGGCTCGAGCAAATGGGCTTTAAGGGGGGATGGTTCATTGTTTGGGCCATTTTTGCATGTATTCATAAGTTTTCTAGTTTCCTCCCTAGACCTCCATCAAATTAAAAAAAAAAACATCCATTAGATCCCCCTTTTAGGTTAATTTGTACATTTTTCGGTAGAAAAATGTCCCGGCCGAAGGCCGGTTCTTCCAACATTACAGGCTCACTATCGTTGGCCAGGGAAAAAATTGACACCTTGGCACAATTGGCACGAAAGATCTAAAAATTGACGAAGAAGTGGGGAGAAAGGTCTTAAAATCGACTAACTAATGGGGCAAACATCTTAACATCTGAAAACTAATGGTGCCAAACATGAGGCAGAAAGTGGTCCAGAAAACCGGCCCATCTCCCTTTAAATTTACACACCTATTTCCTAGCGGACCCTTCCCAAATGGTAGAACTATTAGCTGGCTTACTCTAGTCGTTTGAGAGTTTTTAGAGGTTAATGTTCAAGAGTTTGAGCATACCTACTTGGAATAAAGCCGGTATCACACGAGCACGTTTTCCCTCAACATGTATCCTCAACATTGGTCTGGCAGCTTATGAAGTCAACATTTAAACCATTTCTGTCACCTAAATTGATCTGCCACTAGTCTAGATACCGATACCAGTGCAAAATATTCCAGAAATGTTGCCAGAATTTTTTTAATCATCGAACGTTGACTATAAAAGCTCTCGTGTGATACCGGCTTAAGGTAGAGTATTCTTGAATTGTACAGTCATGGTGATAAATTTGTACTGACACACCTACATTATTTATCTTGGAAACAAATATTTTCATTATAAACCCTGTATTACGCATGGACACTTTATTAAACTAGATCTCCAATTATATTGAAACCGACATGGCTAAGGGTTAAATTACATTAGATTATGGTAGGTTTGGTTAGCTTAGGTTAATTATGTCTTTAATTTGCTAGGTTTTTGTAAGCATAGGTTATTTTGCATTAGGTTCTGTATCTATATACTCAGGCCCAATCCCCACTTTTCCCTTTTTTGTCCCTCTCTTCCTTTGTCTGTTTTCTTGTTTTTTAGCTAGCCGAGGTAATGTTTGGTAGTGGCCGCTTTTAAATTAGAACTGTTGTGGAGTTGATTTATATTGTAGTAGTTTCATTTATTCCTGCCCACACCCGAGCCCATTCAGCCACCGCCACACACTCGCCCTACCTGTTTGCCCTGGCTAAGTAAATAAACCAGGCACACTCACTTCGGCTCGCTTGCATACAGATGAACTCGTGGGGGTGGAAGCAAATCTGAGCTTGCATCTCGTCGGAGGACAAAATAGAAGTGGGTAGGTGGTGCCGAGAGGTGTCTATCTATCTATCTATTGCCTGACGCCGTGATCCCCGAAGGGGTGGCCACGAACGAACCGCCCCCATGCACCTCTGTCCCCAGTCAGTCGACGCCCCTCCCCCCAACCAGCACCACCTTCGTTCATGTAGTTCCTCACTCCATCCTTCCACCTCATATTCGGTCTACCTCTCCCCCTCTGTCCCTCCACCTCGCTCTCGTACACCCTCTTAGTCATTCTCTCGCTTTCCATACGTTCCATATGGCCGAACCATCTCAAGTTGTTCCTTTTCACACTTTCCAGCACATCTACCTCCACACCACACCTCCTTCTTACTTCCTCATTAGTCTGTCTATCCCTCCATGTAACTCCGCACGCACTCCTTAAAGTAATTCATTTCCACTGCTCTCACTCTTGGTCTGAGTCTCTCAACCAACGTCCATGCTTCGCTTCCATAAGTCAGTGTCGGGGATTACCACACTGTCATGCAAGGACTTCTTCACTTCCATACTGACCACCCTATTTCTTGTTACTGCTTTTAGCGTTCCTACAACCCTCTTCTACTGTTGTACCCTCTACCGCACCTCTTCATCCATCGACCCATCTTTACTCAACACACTGCCCAGATACTTAAAAGAGTTGACGATCTCCATAGCATGACCGTTCAGCTTCACCTCACACTCTGTGACTTCACCCCTTTCGAAGACCATAACCTTGCTCTTCCCCGTATTTACCTTCAAATTCCGTTTTTCGCACACTGTTCCAAAACTCATTTACCAGACCCTGCAACTCCCATTCATTATCACTCATCAGAACTGTATCATCCGCAAACAGCAGTATAGGTAGCTTCCACTCAATTCCCTCCCTTTTCAGCAATACACCAACATCCACTGCTCTTGATAGTATTTCTTTCATAACTCCATCCATATATACAGTAAACAACCACGGGGACATCACACACCCCTGTTTTCAAACCAACATTCAGGTCAAAGAACTCGCTCTGCTCAATCTCCACACGTACTGCCGCCTTTGCACCCTCATACATGCTCTTCACTGCTTTCAGCAACTTGCCCTCTACTCCGTATATTCTAAGTACTTTCCACAAACCTTCTCTATCCACTCTGTCATAGGCCTTCTCCAAGTCCATAAAGGCAACATACACCTTTTGTTTCTTCTCCAGATACTTCTCCACAACACAATTCAGGGTAAAAATCTGATCTACACATCCTCTTCCCTTCCTAAAACCTCCCTGCTCGTCGCCTATCCATTTCTCCGTTCTCACTCTCACTCTCTCAATCACTACCCTACTGTATACCTTCCCTACTACGCTTAGAAGACATATTCCTCGGTGGTTACCACACACTCCTCTTTCCCCTTTGCCCTTATATAGGGGGACTATTATGCCAGTCTTCCAGTCATCCAGTCAAATGCTGCTGTCTGAGAGATAATTCGTAGCTCGCAAAGTTTGGTAGCTGTGTGAATACTGGAAAATGATGTTAAAATAATTTTGAAAAGTTGACAATGAATATATACACCATATGAGGAGGAGCACTTTATTGACAACGTTTCGCAGATAGCTTCTTCAGGTCACTGTGACCTGAAGAAGCTATCTGCGAAACGTTGTCAATAAAGTGCTCCTCCTCATATGGTATATACTAGAAAATAATTTCGTTCTCTCTCTATCTCGCTCTCTTTCTATCACTCTCTCTCTCTTTCTCTCTCTCTCTCTCTCTCTCTCTCTTTTCTCTCTCTCTCTTCTCTCTCTCTCTCTCTCTCTCTCTCTCTCTCTCTCTCTCTCTCTCTCTCTCTCTCTCTCTCTCTCTCTCTCTCTCTCTCTCTCCTATTTACCTCTGTTCTGTTCCCCCAGGCATTATAATCCCACCGTCTTGTATTTCTTCTACACTCCTCCCTCGCCTTCTGCATAATAGAACATCGCTTCAGTCCCGTCGCTCTTCATTACCAATACTGCTGTACAAATTAAGGGGAGACGGTAATTTTTCTGGTCCCCTTTCTCCTTCGTGCTTAGTCCCATTAGTTTTTGAAAATTTTAGACGTTCGGCCCATTTGTTTGGCGATTTTAAGACCTTTCGTCCCATTTCGTAATACATTTTTAAGACCTATCGTGCCATTTAGGTGTCGATTTTTTCCTGGCGAGCGATAGCAAGTCTGTATTTGTAAGAGGAACCGGCCTTTGGCCGGGGCATTTTTCTATCGAAAAATGTACAAATTTATCTTGAGGGGGGGTCTAGAGGATGTTTTTCTAATTTTGAGGGATGTCTAGCGAGGAAACTAAGAATTTATGAATGAATGAACTTATAGGCTAAACAAAACGCAGTCAATGTCCCCTTAAGTTGTTTGAGCTTCCCTTCAATTGAGCAGAGTAACAAAACAGTATTCCCCTATCGCACATCAAGACATTGGGATTTAACTATTCATTGTGATTATTTTTATGTTTGGCTTTCTCTTGTCTTCTGTTATGCCACTCGATCTTGTGTTAATCAAGTGCCTTTTTTCATGCACCAGTATTCTATCTATCTATATATCTATTTACTCAGGCCCAATCCCCATTTTTTTTTTTGGGGGGAGATTAAACAAAATAATAATGTATTATTTGCTGTGCGTATATACAGTATAAGGGATGTTTTTCAATAATAGTTAGTGTTCTTTAAGTTTGTGTCCACATCTTTGTTTTATCTGATACAAACACAAATCTGGTTACATTGACTCAAAGCTCTTGGTATTGTCACAAACAAGGTAACTATACCTGCATTAAGAAGAACATTCATTTTCTTAAGGCACGAAAAACTACGATTCACATATAAATATTTAACCATTAACCTATATCTCACAGCAAAATATAATCATATTCACTTGCTCTGACCCTTCTGTATGTGATAAACTGTAGCATATAAATTGACAATTGATGTAGAACTGATATAACATTAGAATGGAAAAGGTTTGACAGGTATTGCGATATATTTCAAGACTGTTGTAGCCAATTAACTAGACTGCACTGAAAGCTCTTGTTAAAATGTGTATGCCTGGGAGGAAAACTAAGCGTCATAGTGTCGTAGCGATTATTTAATTAAATGTAGTGTATAAGTTAAGTATATATATATATCCCCGACCAGGTGTCGAACTTATAACATCAGGGTTGACGTAGCAGACACATCAACCCTGATGTTATAAATTCGAACCCTGGTTGGGGTATAAATGGTTCTATATGTACGCACGTGTATTTTTGAGAATATACTGTTTATGCTGGTATCTTTACTACTACTAATAATAATAAGAGTAAACATAATAGCAGTATTATTTAAGCACAAAACCGCGTTGTTTACTATGTGAGCAAGTAAGTCCAGAACTGACGTGGTTTATGTGGTATTATAGTGTTGGTGGTGTAATGGTTTAGATGCTTGTTCTAGGTGTGGTGTCCCGAGTTCGAATCCCGGGAGGACCATATGCTTTCATTAGTTTATTCAAGTGCATTGGGGTTTGTAATTGATGATTAATGTTAAGAACGGGGTGTTACTTAATTACCTAACAAGCGAGATACATGTGCAATTGTGAGCATGAGCTATTAACTCTTATATATACCCTGACACATTATTACATTATGTCTGTTATTATACCATTTATTTATATCATACACATTAATTTCGGTAGTTAAAGGGATATCAGAGACAAATTTTACCCATCTGATTGCTAGAGGTCTTTTTTAAGTTGAATGAAATCGTCTAGTATTTGCAGAACTGAAATAGGAAAAACTTAAAGAGCTATTACAGAGAGCATAGTTAAATGGGTGTAATAGTCAATGTACAGTTTGCGAAGTCTTAAATTAATGTAGATACAAAATGAGTGTAGTGCTGACAGAAACATAAATTATTGGGTTGGTAGAATGGAAAATAAAAACATAAAAATAGGAAAAGTGGGGATTGGGCCTGAGCAGATAGATAGATAGATAGAATGGAAACACAGACGAACATAGGTAGACGAATAATCATTTCTAGATCATCCCATATCCTGATGTGAATAGTTTTTAATTATTCTGTCGTATATAACTTAAGGGAACCCACCTCGCTTTTTTTATCTTTCTCTCCCTCTCTCTTTGGCTTGTATCCATTCGGCCCCATTCAGCCTACTGTTTTAAGACGTTTACCCCCATCCAGGCGTCAATATTGTCCTGGCGAGCGGTAGCGAGCCAGCATATATATATTTTTTTTGTTGATAAATTTGTAAATTTTTCGGTAGAAAAATGTTTCCGGCGAAGCCGGATTTCTCCATACAATGCTGGCTCGCTGTCGCTCGCCAGGAAGAAATCGACACCTGGATGGGGATAAACGTCTTAAAACAGTTGGCTGAATGGGGCCGAATGGATACAAGCCAGGGAAAGAGAGAAAAGGAGAGAAAGATAGAAAAAAAGCCGGTGACCCCCCTTAAAGCTATTAGTGCTGCCCAATATGTCCCTCCCGCGTAACATAGAGTGCTGTGCCGAAGCCCTAATCTGCATAGTAATTTGCATGGTGGACACAACCTCGACGTACCAATATTCGCGTGTGTTATGTGACTGGCATGTGTACTCGGAGCCTCTGTGGAGACCTTATCAGCTGGCTGGTATAGCCAATGGAATTTAGTCATTATCCCAATACAAAATACCAGTATATCAAACATACATGAGCCCCCCCCCCCCTCTCTCTCTCTCTCTCTCTCTCTCTCTCGCTCTCGCTCTCGCTCTCTCTCTCTCTCTCTCTGATGGATGCCTGGCTGGGTAGTGGAGAACCCAGTGAGCACCAGTGTTTTGTAAAGGCTTTATACAAAAAAAAATCTCCGGACTGTCGTTTTAAGTTTCAGGTCTTTAACTTAAAGACTGTGGCCGTGTATAAATAACAAATAAATATCGGATAAACAAACATTGCAACATATTATATCGGTATATTCTGGATGAGGGCTGGTTCTATCCAGAGTGAGGTTTTTCATCCTCTTCCCAACCTTAACCATTTCTGTCTGTCTCTTTTATTGCTGGGGGCATGTGGCTAGGAATCCTCCTCCCCTTGTAGACTTCACCTACTAGACGAGACAGAGAAAGGGGCGAGTGAACGCGAAAGTGGTCCCAGACCTTAAGAATTGGAACTTTAAATGCTGTTTCTGTTCGGTCTCTGTCTCGAGTTGGCCACCCCCAGCTATGGGGTATGTGCATAAGTATATACATTACATATTATCTGCATACGTGTGTGTGTGTGTGTGTGTGTGTGTGTGTGTGTGAGAGTGAGAGTGAGAGGGCGTGGGCGTGTGTATACAAAAGACGAGCTATAAATATCCTCCCACCCCACTTTAGTCTTCAAAAGGAATGCACTCGTTTTCACATTGTGGGTATATCTCGCCCTATAAGTGTTTGCCCTCCAGGGAGCTCGGCAGTGGTGGTGGTGTGGAGGCTACCAATCAATACACAATATTATCTCTGTTGATGAAGAGGCACTCACTCCCCCACCTTGGCAAACACTTGGGGGCCATACTCTTAATCACTGGGAGGGGGGCGTTACTCCCCTTCCCTCTTAACCCCTGCTGTACCGGCAACGTATGTTTTATTTGATTTCAGATACATTTAGACGATTTAATGAAGCTTTGGGAGGATATATGGTAGCTATAAGGATTAATTGTGACAGTCTGCAGCCTTTTAATTATATATGTCCTTCCTATGCTGAATAACATCGTATCATAGTTGCCAGAGTAAAATGGAAAGGATGTCACTGGTACCGAATGGATTAAGGTATGGTGGTTCTATCTCTATTATGATGGGTGATAATGGTGTAACTGTTAGTTCAGGTAAGTTACTTATCATCTATGGGCACATATGGTGGGAATTCTACAGGCTCTCATATTTAATTACATATATTGTCATTGCATATTACACGGTGAACTGGTATATAAGGTCCTTCCCTATATCAAAGTAGACACCTCTCACGATCATAAACATTCTTATATTTAAATTCAAAGTCAACACGTCATTAAACATATAGTTTAAACATTAAAATGGCATGGTTATTATATTTTAATATTATTGCAAAACAAAAGTTATGTATAATATATTAAAGTGTAATTACTTTTAAATTAAATGTGGTATTTTATTCTTGAAGGGCATATTTGATATGCATTCAATTCAAATAAAGATTGTTTTTTAATATGAATAATTGTTGTATATGCTAGTAATGTTTTAAGAACTTGCAAAGGTTGTATTCTATTGTATATAATAATTTAGTTATATTTTAATTTTTAATCTCGCATCTCAATTGTGCTAGGCCTTCTCTAAGGATTATAATATAACACTCGAAAGCTAGGAATTAGGAATTTTCAATTTCGTTGGATTACGCAAACTATTTAGAAAATAAGAATGTTAAATACTTGACATTTTCTGAAGCAGTAAGAACTCATAAAGGAATATTTATTAATACTAATAGCTATAAATATTTGTATAAAGGAAACTATATTTTATATATATATATATATATATATATATATATATATATATATATATATATATATATATATATATATATATATATATACAGTAATATATACAGAGTGACTGGAAATCCACAGAAGAGTACAGAACAAATACCTGACTCTGGAGCCAGCCACTCTTGCAAATTTTTATAATAACTGAAGATCTACGAAAGTAGAGAAATGCATTGTAACACTTTTACATAAACATTATTTTAATATTTACACAACAGTCCGAGCCTTCTAATAAGATACTCGGACATACTTTTTAAACCCTTATTTTGTGCATGCAATATATTTTAGATGCAATTTAATTTTAGCACTAAATTTTGTAAAAACTTTGTGCAGTGAACCTACCCTTTTCTACACACCTTTAGTGTGGAAACATATTCGCATATATACAGTATATATATAATAATTATATAGATATATATATATATATATATATATATATATATATATATATATATATATATATATATATATATATATATATATATATATATATACATACATACAGTATAATTCAATCACTCTCACTCTCTCTCGCTCTTACTTCCTCTGCATCCACGACGCCTGTTCTCCATTAGCTCCAGGCCACCACGAGAGATCTTCCCGTGTTTATAATACAGAGGCGAGGAGATGAAAATTGAATGTAAACAAGAGCCGCCCTGATGTATTTATCTTGACTATAGCTTACAAGGATGGTCAGGTACAGTATCACACATTTGACTCTCACCTCATGGAATAATAATGAATGTGTGGCTCGTGTAATTTTAGTATAGGTAGCGCCAGCCAACTTGACAATAATCTTGACCCCTTAACTTCTTATAACTCGAAATTAATGAAAGCAATCGAGCCGACGTTTCTATCATTTGAGAGGAGTCCACTAGGAAATAGGTATGGATATTTACATCCAGTTTGCTCTAGGCCCTTTTGAGTTACAGAGAGGTCAGGGATCCAGATTATTGTCAAGTTCGTTGGCGCAACCTATAGCGGGGTGGTATGTTAATTTTTTTTATTTTTTTTTTATTTTTATTTTTTTGTGACAGAGAGAGAGAGATAATAAATAGAGGAAGGAAAAGCAACGACAACGCGAAAATGGTCCATGTACCTAAAGGCGTCTTCCAATCATGAAATGTCTATAACAATTGTTTGTAGCTTGTGTCATGGTAGCAGTAGGGTGGTATATTGATGTTTGTAGCTTGTGTCATGGTAGCAGTGGGGTGGTATATTGATGTTTGTAGCTTGTGTCATGGTAGCAGTGGGGTGGTATGTTGATGTTTGTAGCTTGTGTCATGGTAGCAGTGGGGTGGTATGTTGATGTTTGTAGCTTGTGTCATGGTAGCAGGGGGGTGGTATGTTGATGTTGGTGTATTGATGTTTGTAGCTTGTGGCATGGCAGCAGTGGGGTGGTATATTGATGTTTGTAGCTTGTGTCATGGTAGCAGTGGGGTGGTATGTTGATGTTTGTAGCTTGTGTCATGGTAGCAGTGGGGTGGTATGTTGATGTTGGTGTATTGATGTTTGTAGCTTGTGTCATGGCAGCAGTGGTGTGGTATATTGATGTTTGTAGCTTGTGTCATGGTAGCAGTGGGGTGGTATGTTGATGTTTGTAGCTTGTGTCATGGTAGCAGTGGGGTGGTATGTTGATGTTGGTGTATTGATGTTTGTAGCTTGTGTCATGGCAGCAGTGGGGTGGTATATTGATGTTTGTAGCTTGTGTCATGGTAGCAGTGGGGTGGTATGTTGATGTTTGTAGCTTGTGTCATGGTAGCAGTGGGATGGTATAATGATGTTTGTAGCTTGTGTCATGGTAGCAGTGGGGTGGTATGTTGATGTTGGTGTATTGATGTTTGTAGCTTGTGTCATGGTAGCAGTGGGGTGGTATGTTGATGTTGGTGTATTGATGTTTGTAGCTTGTGTCATGGTAGCAGTGGGGTGGTATGTTGATGTTGGTGTATTGATGTTTGTAGCTTGTGTCGTAGTACTAGCAGTGGGGTGGTATGTTGATGTTGGTGTATTGATGTTTGTAGTTTGTGTCATGGCAGCAGTGGGGTGGTATATTGATGTTTGTAGCTTGTGTCATGGCAGCAGTGGGGTGGTATGTTGATGTTTGTAGCTTGTGTAATGGTAGCAGTGGGGTGGTATGTTGATGTTTGTAGCTTGTGTCATGGCAGCAGTAGGGTGGTACCGGGTATGTTGATGTTTGTAGCTTGTGTCATAGTAGCAGTGGGGTGGTATGTTGATGTTGGTGTATTGATGTTTGTAGCTTGTGTCATGGCAGCAGTGGAGTGGTATGTTGATGTTGGTGTATTGATGTTTGTAGCTTGTGTCATGGCAGCAGTGAGGTGATATATTGATGTTTGTAGCTTATGTCATGGCAGCAGTGGGGTGGTATGTTGATGTTGGTGTATTGATGTTTGTAGCTTGTGTCATGGCAGTAGTGGGGTGGTATATTGATGTTTGTAGCTTGTGTCATAGTAGCAGTGGGGTGGTATATTGATGTTTGTAGCTTGTGTCATAGTAGCAGTAGGGTGGTATGTTGATGTTTGTAGCTTGTGTCATGGCAGCAGTGGGGTGGTATGTTGATGTTTGTAGCTTGTGTCATAGTAGCAGTGGGGTGGTATATTGATGTTTGTAGCTTATGTCATGGCAGCAGTGGGGTGGTATGTTGATGTTGGTGTATTGATGTTTGTAGCTTGTGTCATGGCAGTAGTCGGGTGGTATATTGATGTTTGTAGCTTGTGTCATAGTAGCAGGGGGGTGGTATATTGATGTTTGTAGCTTGTGTCATAGTAGCAGTGGGGTGGTATGTTGATGTTTGTAGCTTGTGTCATGGCAGCAGTGGGGTGGTATGTTGATGTTTGTAGCTTGTGTCATAGTAGCAGTGGGGTGGTATATTGATGTTGTAGCTTGTGTCATGGCAGCAGTGGGGTGGTATATTGATGTTTGTAGCTTGTGTCATGGCAGCAGGGGGGTGGTATATTGATGTTTGTAGCTTGTGTCATGGCAGCAGTGGAGTGGTATGTTGATGTTTGTAGCTTGTGTCATGGCAGCAGTGGGGTGGTATATTGATGTTTGTAGCTTGTGTCATGGTAGCAGTGGGGTGGTATATTGATGTTTGTAGCTTGTGTTATGGCAGCAGTGGGGTGGTATGTTGATGTTGGTGTATTGATGTTTGTAGCTTGTGTCATAGTAGCAGTGGGGTGGTATATTGATGTTTGTAGCGTGTGTCATAGTAGCAGTGGGGTGGTATGTTGATGTTGGTGTATTGATGTTTGTAGCTTGTGTCATGGCAGCAGTGGGGTGGTATATTGATGTTTGTAGCTTGTGTCATGGCAGCAGTGGGGTGGTATGTTGTTGTTTGTAGCTTGTGTCATAGTAGCAGTGGGTGGTATATTGATGTTTGTAGCTTGTGTCATGGCAGCAGTGGGGTGGTATGTTTATGTTTGTAGCTTGTGTCATAGTAGCAGTGGGGTGGTATATTGATGTTTGTAGCTTGTGTCATAGTAGCAGTGGGGTGGTATATTTATGTTTGTAGCTTGTGTCATGGCAGCAGGGGGGTGGTATGTTGATGTTTGTAGCTTGTGTCATGGTAGCAGTGGGGTGGTATATTGATGTGTGTAGCTTGTGTCATAGTAGCAGTGGGGTGGTATATTGATGTTTGTAGCTTGTGTCATAGTAGCAGTGGAGTGGTATATTAATGTTTGTAGCTTGTGTCATGGCAGCAGTGGGGTGGTGTATTGATGTTTGTAGTTTGTGTCATGGCAGCAGTGGGGTGGTATGTTGATGTTTGTAGCTTGTGTAATGGCAGTAGTGGGGTGGTGTGTTGATGTTTGTAGCTTGTGTCATGGCAGCAGTGGGGTTGTATGTTGATGTTTGTAGCTTGTGTCATGGCAGCAGTGGGGTGGTATGTTGATGTTTGTAGCTTGTGTCATGGTAGCAGTGGGGTGGTATGTTGATGTTTGTAGCTTGTGTCATAGTAGCAGTGGGGTGGTACCGGTATATTGATGTGTGTAGCATGTGTCATAGTAGCAGTGGGGTGGTATATTGATGTTTGTAGCTTGTGTCATGGCAGCAGTGGAGTGGTATGTTGATGTTTGTAGCTTGTGTCATGGCAGCAGTGGGGTGGTATATTGATGTTTGTAGCTTGTGTCATGGTAGCAGTGGGGTGGTATATTGATGTTTGTAGTTTGTGTTATGGCAGCAGTGGGGTGGTATGTTGATGTTGGTGTATTGATGTTTGTAGCTTGTGTCATGGCAGCAGTGGGGTGGTATGTTGATGTTTGTAGCTTGTGTCATGGTAGCAGTGGGGTGGTATATTGATGTTTGTAGTTTATGTCATGGCAGCAGTGGGGTGCTTTATTGATGTTTGTAGCTTGTGTCATAGTAGCAGTGGGGTGGTATATTGATGTTTGTAGCTTGTGTCATAGTAGCAGTGGGGTGGTATGTTGATGTTGGTGTATTGATGTGTGTAGCTTGTGTCATGGCAGCAGTGGGGTGGTATATTGATGTTTGTAGCTTGTGTCATGGCAGCAGTGGGGTGGTATGTTGATGTTTGTAGCTTGTGTCATAGTAGCAGTGGGGTGGTATATTGATGTTTGTAGCTTGTGTCATGGCAGCAGTGGGGTGGTATGTTGATGTTTGTAGCTTGTGTCATAGTAGCAGTGGGGTGGTATATTGATGTTTGTAGCTTGTGTCATAGTAGCAGTGGGGTGGTATATTTATGTTTGTAGCTTGTGTCATGGCAGCAGTGGGGTGGTATATTGATGTTTGTAGCTTGTGTCATGGTAGCAGTGGGGTGGTATATTGATGTTTGTAGCTTGTGTCATAGTAGCAGTGGGGTGGTATATTGATGTTTGTAGCTTGTGTCATAGTAGCAGTGGTGTGGTATATTGATGTTTGTAGCTTGTGTCATGGCAGCAGTGGGGTGGTGTATTGATGTTTTTAGCTTGTGTCATGGCAGCAGTGGGGTGGTATGTTGATGTTTGTAGCTTGTGTCATGGCAGTAGTGGGGTGGTGTATTGATGTTTGTAGCTTGTGTCATGGCAGCAGTGGGGTGGTATGTTGATGTTTGTAGCTTGTGTCATGGCAGCAGTTGGGTGGTATGTTGATGTTTGTAGCTTGTGTCATGGTAGCAGTGGGGTGGTATGTTGATGTTTGTAGCTTGTGTCATAGTAGCAGAGGGGTGGTATATTGATGTTTGTAGCATGTGTCACAGTAGCAGTGGGGTGGTATATTGATGTTTGTAGCTTGTGTCATGGCAGCAGTGGGGTGGTATGTTGATCTTTGTAGCTTGTGTCATAGTAGCAGTGGGGTGGTATATTGATGTTTGTAGCTTGTGTCATGGTAGCAGTGGGGTGGTATATTGATGTTTGTAGCTTGTGTCATGGCAGCAGTGGGGTGGTATATTGATGTTTGTAGCTTGTGTCATGGCAGCAGTGGGGTGGTATGTTGATGTTGGTGTATTGATGTTTGTAGCTTGTGTTATGGTAGCAGTGGGGTGGTATATTGATGTTTGTAGCTTGTGTCATGGCAGCAGTGGGGTGGTATGTTGATGTTTGTAGCTTGTGTCATGGTAGCAGTGGGGTGGTATATTGATGTTTGTAGCTTGTCTCATGGTAGCAGTGGGGTGGTATATTGATGTTTGTAGCAGTGGGGTGGTATATATATTGATGTTGGTGTATTGATGTTTGTAGCTTGTGTCATGGCAGCAGTGGGGTGGTATGTTGATGTTGGTGTATTGATGTTTGTAGCTTGTGTCATGGTAGCAGTGGGGTGGTCTATTGATTTTTGTAGCTTGTGTCATGGCATCAGTGGGGTGGTATGTTGATGTTGGTGTATTGATGTTTGTAGCTTGTGTCATGGCAGCAGTGGGGTGGTATGTTGATGTTGGTGTATTGATATTTGTAGCTTGTGTCGTGGCAGCAGTGGGGTGGTATGTTGATGTTGGTGTATTGATGTTTGTAGCTTGTGTCATGGTAGCAGTGGTGTGGTATATTGATGTTTGTTGCTTGTGTCATGGTAGCAGTGGGGTGGTATGTTGATGTTGGTGTATTGATGTTTGTAGCTTTTGTCATGGCAGCAGTGGGGTGGTATATTGATGTTTGTAGCTTGTGTCATAGTAGCAGTGAGGTGGTATGTTGATGTTGGTATATTGATGTTTGTAGCTTGTGTCATGGCAGCAGTGGAGTGGTATGTTGATGTTGGTGTATTGATGTTTGTAGCTTGTGTCATGGCAGCAGTGGGGTGGTATGTTGATGTTTGTAGCTTGTGTCATGGCAGCAGTGGGGTGGTATGTTGATGTTGGTGTATTGATGTTTGTAGCTTGTGTCA
>CM064514.1:44638787-44651287 GCA_032716605.1 Paralithodes platypus
GTGTACAGAGAGAGAGAGAGAGAGAGAGAGAGAGAGAGAGAGAGAGAGAGAGAGAGAGAGAGAGAGAGAGAGAGAGAGAGAGAGAGAGAGAGGAGAGAGGAGTAAGCCCAGCAAATCATAGTAAACCGCATCTTTCAATACGTAACACTATACTAATTACTGTACAGGAAGAACATTGGAAGCGTAGGTGTACGTATTCAAATAATTAACCCCTACTGTACCGGCGACGTCTTTTTAATTTTATTATTGCTATATATATAGACGCTTTTGTGCAGTTTAAGAAGGATCTGTGGTAGAAAAGAGGGTTAAGTGAGAACGTTCGAAGCCTGTTAATTGATGAAGGCCCTTTTTAAACTGCAGGAAATCGTCTAATAGTAGCCAGAAGACAGATAAATGGCGTTAAACCAGATCTATTCCATCAATGAACGCGTTATTTTCTCCCTACATTTGTTGATACACACCATTTCTGAAACACACCTTCATGCAGAATTGATCAGAGTTGTGTTTTTTCGCCATACTCATCTTAAGGGTTGATCGATAGTTTGGCACAATAGATTTAAGGGGAGGTTTATTTGTTATTTATTCATTTATCTCTATATATTGTTTACCCTTTCTCCCTCATGTTTAGCTCCATTAGTTTTGAGATTTTGAGACGTGTCCCCCATTATTTTGGTGATTTCTAGACCTTTCGCCCCATTTCTTTGTCAATATTAAGACCTTTCGTACCAGTTTATTCGTCAATATTTTCCTGGCGAGATATGGCGAGCCTGTTATTTAGGAGGAATCGGCCTTAGGCCAGGACATGTTTCTACTGAAAAAAATTACAAATTTATCTCGCTGGGGTGTTTTTTAAAGGTTGATAGAGGTCTAGGGAGAAAAGTAAAATTAAAAACCTCAAAGGCTGATCGACATTATGGCGCAATAGATTAAAGGATGGGTGGACATGGCGCTTAGTTAGAATTAGGGTTTTGCCCCCTTTTTCATAATATATCTTATACATTTGTTAATCTGCCCTCTTCTATAATATATTTGCTATATACTAGGGTAACTTATATTATAAGGAACTTGGATGACTTCGATAAGCTGCAGTAGCTTTATGTTATTTGTAAATATATCATATTATGATCAACAACCTCACTATAACAAGTCTAAATTTTAGATTGCATTAAATTGTCAAATACTATTTTTAAATTCCATTCATTATACTGTATAGAAAAAATAAAGCAAATACATGAATTATTTGTTGGCCCTTCAACTACAAGAAATTCTACCTGAGCTGAAATGAGGGCAAAATTACTGAGTGGGAGAGCTTGTAAACTTTTCAGAATATATAGTTTGTTATTTTTTCTATTTTAGTGTGACTAGTATTCGACAATCTTAAATAAAATTGTCTAATACTAGTCACGTTGAAATAGAAAGAAAAACATACAGTATATATCAAGAAAATATTGCCTTTATTTTATTTTGACTAGTATTCGACAATCTTAAGGAGACATGGGCCGGTTTTCTGGACCACTTTCTCCCTCATGTTTAGCCCCATTAGTTTTCAGATGTTAAGATGTTTGCCCCATTAGTTAGTCGATTTTAAGACCTTTCACCTCATTTCTTCGGCAATATTTAGACCTTTCGTGCTATTTAGGTGTCGATTTTTTCCCTGGCGAACGATAGTGAGCCTGTAATGTTGGAAGACCCGGCCTTCGGCCGGGAAATTTTTCTACCGAAAAATGTACAAATTAAACTAGAAGGGGGATCTAATGGATGTTTTTTTTTTTAATTTGATGGAGGTCTAGGGAGGAAACTAGAAAAAATAATGAATGCATATAAAAATCGCCCAAAAAGTGAACCATCCCCCCTTAAACAAAATGGTTTAGTACTAGTCACGTTGAAATAGAAAGAAAATAATATATATAAAGAAACTATTGCCAACTCTGCCACTGTGTACTTCTTGGCCTTCACCACATGTCAGGCATCGTCCACTAACTTATGAAGATTATCTTGATACAGCAGCGGGGAGAAGGTTATTGATACTGAGAATTTTAGCTCTGAAGCAGTCTCGTAAATGCTAATTTGGGTTCCGAGGGTATTGGCCCGCCCACTTAGAAGGGGTAAAAATGGGAAGAGAGAGAAAAATCCGAGGCTACATTATACGGGGTTGATCAAGCGAATCCATGCGTCGCCACAGTGCAAGAACATCTAGGGGAAGCTTTATGGTAATTTAATTTGAGCATCGGCCATGTTGAAGACCTTGCATTGAAAAATATAACAAATATATAAACAATAAAGAAAAAACATAAGCAAACAAATATCGCGTGTTTTAAGAAAGATACATCTATTGAGCCCTTCATGTAAACGCAATTATAAGAATTTCGATAATTCTAATATGCTACTGAAAACATAAGTACAGAAAAGTAAGGTTCAGGGGCATATGCTGAAACAGTGCGATGCCGGGGCGCTCATTTCCGATTCATTGCCCTTTGGAGCTTGTGATTATTAACCCAACACAGAGGATACTGTATTTTTGTGGGCTACCCCTGTTTAATTCACCGAATGGGAAGTCACAAATGTCCACTAACTACAGGTTCCTATTTACTGCTAGATGAACAGAGGCATAGGGTGTAAGGAGACTGGCCCATCTGCCTCGCCCTGCACCTCGAACCTGACACCTTTCGAGTGTGGGTCGAACGAGGTACCCCTGCGCCACAGGTTACAAGAAAGTCACGGTCACCAATACTGCCCTGATTTTTTTCTTCCAGACTGATTCGAGTATAAAACCTGGTAATTGTACTTTTAGGCTCGTCTACAGCATGTAGCATAGCAGCTCAAATAATTACGAATTTGTGTCCTCAAGTGTGCACCACCGGAAGAACGACGACATTAAAGCTAGAGGTATACAAGATGGCCACTGCGATAACAAAGACACAATGTAATCTTAAGGTGAGGTCCATGGATGCCTCAATCACACGCCACTGACCGACAGATGCTTTATGCTGGCTATGTACAGGATGGGCTGGCTGATGGACCCGACATTCACAACTCAGACTTACGGGCTGTCAAAACTTAAAATCATCCCCCAGTAAAAATAAATCTATCCATTAAAAAGAACATAGCAGACGAGATAATTGATAAAAATACGGTAATAATATAATACGCTTTTATTTAATAAGTACCGTCCCAAAATAAAATATGAAACATCCCCTAATAAAAGCAACTATACATCCATTGAAAAGAGCATAGCCGACGTTAAATGTCATAACAAACAGTAACTGAAATTTGCAGCTCAAACTCAAGCACATTCTCCAAAAAAATCTATCCATCGATATAAAAGAAATGAGAACATATAATGATAAATAGAATGCATGCTAAATTTGTTATGTAACGTTAATGATTTGCATTAAATATTCTAAATAGCAACTGCAAACGAATTCCATTAAAAAGAATGACTAAGATAACATTGCAAAAATTATGTGAAATACGAAAACTAATGAATATTACGTTCAGTGGTCTGTTATAACCAATATACTGTACATATTGGAGAGAGAGAGAGAGAGAGAGAGAGAGAGAGAGAGAGAGAGAGAGAGTGTGTGTGTGAGAGTGAGGGAGTGTCTGTGTTGGGGGTGGGGGGGGGGGGGGAAGAGAGCAAGCCCACTAGTACGAAAGCAAGAGAGAAAAGGGAGTGGGGTTTTGCCATAAAAATATTAATGCGTCTATAAACATGTCCCTTCTTGTTGCTATCGCCCATTGCGCAGGATTTCATTTCCCAGTGCTACAAGGTGGTATGGGAGGAGGTGTAGAAGGGAAGGGGATATGGAACTAAAATGATGAAGAAAGTGGAAGAGAATGTACACATATACTTATACAATATATTAAATGACATCAGCCCGTTCAAAAAATGGGTGTGAATATGGGGAGAGGCGTATAAGGGAAGGGGATATGAAACTAAAATGATGAAGAATAAATGGAGAGAATATACAAATGTTTATATATATATATATACTGTATATATTCAAATCAGCTCGTCTACAAGATGGGTATGCTTATATAAGGGAAAACTACGATTAACTCCTTGAGGATCACGACGCATTTTAATAGTTTGCTCTGGCTATTATTATACGACTTTATACAGCTTAGGAAGGATGTGTGGGAGTTAAAAGTGTAAAGACGGTCTCAATCAATCCTCTGAATTCAATATACCCTTCCTAATCTGAATAACATGGTCTAATAATAGCCAGGAAATATACATGTAATGCGTTATAGAATACTGAGAGGGTTAAAAGTAAAGATGGAGACAATGCAAGGCATGCCAAAAGTCTTAAGGGGGGGTCACCTGCTTCTGTTTTCTTTCTCTCCTTTTCTCTCTTTCTCTGGCTTGTATCCATTCGGCCCCATTCAGCCAACTGTTTTAAGACGTTTATTCCCATCCAGGTGTTGATTTCTTCCTGGCGAGCGAATGCGAGCCAGCATTGTATCGAAAAATGTACAAATCTAGCTAGCTGTAAACAAAAAAATATATATGCTGGCTCGTGGTATATTGACACCTGGATGGGGGTAAATATCTTAGGCTGAATGGGGCCGAATGGATACAAGCCAAAGAGAGAGGGAGAGAAAGAGAAAACAAGGGAGGTGGGCCCCCTTAAACAAAGTGAACCATATGAAATACTGATGTACGGTTGGAAAGTACTCATATAATAAGAACCAAAGAGAGCAAATAAGTAGGGAAGGGATCACCAAATTGCCCATAAAGGTGAGACTCCCTGACGTGAGATGGAGGGTATATGAGC
Source organism: Paralithodes platypus (assembly GCA_032716605.1). Lineage (NCBI taxonomy): Eukaryota > Metazoa > Arthropoda > Malacostraca > Decapoda > Lithodidae > Paralithodes > Paralithodes platypus. The sequence continues at coordinate 44,643,566 of CM064514.1, forward strand.
TGATATCCAGAAAGGAAGATATACTCTGTCTATCTATCTGTGTATACGTTTATCTGTATACATTATCTATTTCTCTCTTTCTCCTCCTTCTCCCCTCCTTTCTCCGTCTATTTATTGATATGTAAAATTATGAATCCATGGAAAACAATCTGTATTTATTGACAGACGTACTCATTCCCTACAAAGAGACGCCCTAATCGATTACGCTATTTTGATACGACAAAGACATCTCCAAGAACGTGGAGGAATATTACTGAAAAATATAATAAGTGTAATATCCACACTATTAGCCAGCTAATAGTTAACCCTTTCACTACCGAGGATGTATGTTGTTTTTTTATCGGCTATATTTAGACGATTTTAAGCAGCTTAGGACAGCTATGAGGTAGTAAAAGGGGTTGATTCCGGTAGTCTGTAGCCTCATAATTGTTACACTACCATTCTAAGCAGAATAAAATCGTCTAAAAACAGCTAAAATCAAATATAGAAGACGTCTCCGGTAATGAAGGGGTTAAGGCAAGGGTTGAACTAGCAGTAATAAATTATCCTACAAACTCACCAACTTACTGCCTGGAGTCACTGTTAACAAATAAGGGGGTAGTACTCGCTTTTTATGGACCCTCTTCTCCCTCATGTTTAGCATATTAGTTTTTGAGGTTTTAAGACGTTCTTTCCATTAGTTTGGCGATTATGAGACCTTTCGCCCGATTTCTTTGTCAATATGCAGACCTTTCGTGCCATTTAGGTGTTGATCTTTTCCTGGCGAGCGATAGCGAGCCTGTAATTTCAGAAGGAACCGGCCTTCGGCCGTGACATTTTTCTACCGAAAAATTTACAAATTTATCTTGAAAGGGGGTCTAGGGTGTATTTTATTAAGCTTGATGGAGCTCTAACGAGGAAACTAAAAATAAATAAAAAATAAAATAAATGTATATCCCAACAACCAAGCACTACCCCCTTAACAGAGACAAGACAAGTTCCCCTTGCGTTTGTAAGCAACAAGTAACGAGCATCACAAAAGTAATAATTGTGTCAGCATGATTGGTACTTAAGTGTCCGAATATAATGTTAATTTAAACTATTACGTGTCTGTTTGGGCACTACCAGATACATAATTAAAGGGTAACCGATTTTAGAAAGAAAACAAAATGAAAGTAAGATCAAAACTAACATAACGGTAGTATTTCATATATTATTATTCCCTATTACTTCTCAGTATATATATAGGCTATAGGTTTCGTGCATTAACAATATTCTGATATATTCCTCAGCAGATCGGAACAAGAAGTATGCTCAAGTCCTCAACATTAACAAAAGAACGAAATAGCCTTTACCGAGCGCATTATATTAAAACCCTTCGGAGATGATGATATGTAAGCCCCGACTAAAGCAGGAGTTCCTATGCAGGCAACGTTGACCGTGGTGTCGTAAACGGGGATACGGTCGTAGTAAAAGGCTTTGAAGACGACCGACCTGTGTGGGAGCCAGGGAGGTATAGACGCCATCGGGTGATCAGTCGCTATCTTTATAATTACGGCGGCACAAACAACGCCCCCACGATAACTTCATAAGGGGAGAAGTAATTAAATATATTCCCATTCAGGTGGGAAGTACAGTCACAATCAATGGTTCGGGGACGTTGGAGATAAATTGAGCTAAATTGAGGGGAAACACATACTTTGGAAAGGCCCATGACTGAAAAATTATGAGCTACATTAGTGGATGATTGTAAACAACTTGGGGACTGTCAAGGCGGTTCATTGGGTCCTCAGTTTGCCCACTTCCTAATGAAAAAGTTGTCTATGAATTTTTGCATCCGACTGTACGGGTGGATTGTTCTTGTATCTTGCTTCATGATGGAAAAGGGCATAAAAGAGCCGGGCGTAGTGTTTATGACAAGACTGTGAGAGGGGTTTATAGCCGTGTGGAAGAGGGCCCCAGCCTTCCTTCCTACCCGGCCACACACTCTGCCCCTCATGTGTGGCTGGGAGGGGGGGGGGGGGGGGGGAGTAAAATTGTCCATATTTTCTTTACATATTACAGTATAGTGGTCAGATGGGGAAGGCAGGGGAAGAATAAGCAGGGGAATCGTACGGTTAATCAGTCTGTTTCTTTATTTTCTTTCCAAATTATAGGGGCTAGATGGGAAAGACAGGGGAATCGTACGGTCAATCAGTCAGTTTCTCTATTTTCTGTCCTTATTATAGTGGTTAGATGGGGAAGGTAGGGGAAGAATACGCATGGGAATCGTACGGTTAATCAGTTTCTTTATTTTCTTTCCGAATTATAGGGGCTTGATGGGAAAGGCAGAGGAATCGTGCGGTCAATCAGTCAGTTTCTTTCCGAATTATAGGAGTTAGATGGGGAAGACAGGGATTAGGCAGGGGAAGAATATGTAGGGGAATCGTACGGCCAACCAGTCGGTTTCTTTGTTTTCTTTCCGTATTATAGGGGTTACACAGCGGAAGAATAAGTAGGTGAATCGTACAGTCAATTAGTAGGATGGATAGAAAAGGGTATGGTTTAGTTTCTTAGTTGTGTTTTGCACTAGTTCGTTGCTTGGTTTCATGCGTACAATCTTAGCACCATCTTGCCCCTCCTCCCTCCCTTTCCCCCTCCCACCGCCCTGCTCTGCTGCTAGGCTACATACAACAACAATAGGCGTTTGTAAGGAGATTGGTGCCTTCTTAATTACATCAACTCGCAAAAGTGGGAATACGATGGTAGAACAAAATATATAATGTGCACTGGATACTTGACAGCCGTGTACTTTGAGCTGAGGTGTGAGAATATTTCCGAAAAAGAGTAATATGTGAGCAAACTGAGCATCCATGTGAACAAGTATGTATTGAATCTGTGGGATGCACGTATTGGGGGAGGAGGGAATCGCCAAAAGAGTGTAAAATACTATAATCGATGGTAATTCACCTGATGGCAAATTTAATCCCTTAGCAACTGATTTCTCAATACTTAATGGAACAATATGAATCTACTATGTCTCTGCGCCGTATTAATGCCAAGTTTTCACAATTAACAACACATTTCGTACAAAATATACGTAACAGCTGAGTAACCAAGACAATAACAAAGCAACTTAACATCAGCAGGAAAGAAATGGACTATAATAACGACTAACCGAAGACAACATTAGATAACTCCTTAGGTTATATATATATATATATATATATATATATATATATACTGTATAATTATATACTGTATATATATATATATATTTTTTGTTTTTTTGTTTTTTTACTGAAGCAGTGGATTGTACTTACTGGTAGTGGAGGTGGGGGTAGTTGGGAGGGACATGTGGCCCTCTAAGGTGGGGGGCAGGGGCACGCCTCCCCCCGTATTCCCTTCGTGTAAAGCCGCCAGGGTCAGCAGCGTCGAGAAGTTCCCGCCGCCCAACATCTGCAAGGATAAACAAAATTATCTTAATAATTTTACTAAGATAGGCCTAATAATAATACAAAAATATATAAACAAATACTGTAAGTAACACCTACACCCTTAAAGTCGCATCACTTATACTTAGAGAGAGAGAGAGAGAGAGAGAGAGAGAGAGAGAGAGTAAATCTTGAAGTACCCCAAGATTTATAACCATTTCCGGTGTTTCCGTATAAAAGAATTCCCAAAATTATATTACCTTTTTTATTAGCCAACTTACACGCATTCTTCTCCCCCCTGTACACTCAGGCCTTCTCGCTGGGCCCAGAGCATACTATTTTAAAGAGTAAGGAGAACTTTAACCCTTTTTAACCCCGGTGACAGAGATACCCCTTCCTAAGCTGAAGTTTATTAGTTGAAAGTGGTATATATATATATATATATATATATATATATATATATATATATATATATATATATAGAGAGAGAGAGAGAGAGAGCAAAGGAACTAATATAAACGAACTATAGGGAGGGACAAGGTGAGTGAGCAAGAGTGAAAGAGATAGAAGAATGACACGGGAAGGAAGGAAGGAAGACATCACCTAAGAAAGAAAAGAAAAAACCCGTATATAGTATGTCTGTAATAAAGCCCTCCACCCCCTCTGACAGATCTACACCACATGCAGCGCCGCCACCGCCAACGCCGCCATACACTCCAGCTATTTCGGGGTTACGCTACAGAGAACACTGGTACGAAGCGGAGGGAGGCTTAACGGGGAGGCAGACCGTTTTTCTGGACCCCCTTCTCCCTAATGTTTAGCCCCACTAGTTTTGAGATTATAAGACGTTCGGCCCATTAGTTTGGCGATTTTAACACCTTTCGCCCCATTTCGTTGTCAATTTTAAGAACTTTCGTGCAGTTTAGGTGTCGATTATTTCCTGGCGAGCGATAGCGAGCCTGCAATTTTAAGAGGAATCGGCCTTGAAGTTTTTCTACCGAAAAATGTACATATTTATCTTGAAAGGGGGTCTAGGGGGTGTTTTTCTAAGCTTCATGGAGGTCTAGCGAGGAAACTAAAAACATATGAATAAATAAGTTAATAGACCAAACAAACGGTCAGTCTCCCCTTAACGGGGATCTGTATATTTTGTTTTTAATTTATTTATCTAGTTATTAGTTTGTCTAGTTTCCTCCCTAGACCTCCATCAAGCTTATGAAATACACCCAAGAAAAATGTCCCGACCGAAGGTCGATTTCTCCTAAATTGTATAAAAGTCGTTATCGCTCGTCAGTAAAGATATTGACAAATAAATGGGGTGAAAAGTCTTTATATCGCCAAAATAATGGGGCGAACATCATAAAATCTCATAACTAATGGGGCTAATCATGAGGAAGAAGGGGTTCAGAATAATCGAAATACCTCCCCTTCATCTCTTCGGTATCGGCGACGCCCTTTTCGTTATATTCTGGTAAATATTAGATGATTTTATTCAGCTTAAGTAGGACCTCAAACAATTAACAGGCTTCGAACTATCTCACTCAAAACAAATTTATAACCACAGATCCTTCTTGAACTGCACATAATAGTCTTAATATAGCTAGAATAAAATAAGAAAGTCGTCGCCGGTACGGAAGGGGTTAAGCATCCCCCCGTGACAAGGATATATGGCACTCGGGTCGGGAGGGGGGGGGGGGGGCATCTGGGTGTAGGAGCATCATTTAATTCTTCTCCCTAACGTATAAATTGACGAAACTGCGTGTGTTGTCATGTAAGCACAGTCGGCCACAGAAATTCACTTCATTCACGGTTCATTTAATTTTCAGGAATGCATTGGTTGAGGTTATGGTATTCTTGTCCCCCTAATTCACACAAGAAATCCTTGAATTACACTACAACTATCCTCGTTCATAATAAAAAAATTGTAGCTTTAATTTTATTAATACAATAAACGATATGGCGTGGACTTTAGTGGGCAACTGTATCTTGATATATATACGCACTACTTAAAATGCCTGGGTCTTCGATTTTTTATTGTGAAATTAAACCGTATAAATTTATTTTGAATGTATTATTATGCATAATACATTCACTTAAATTTAATAATTGTCACTCAATACATAGCAAATACAGCCACTAGCAACTATTTATAATATTTGTCTTACAAAATCCATTTCAATATGATATCATCACAACGAATAATTTGGCCACTTTCGTTTGTATGCATTACCTTGTGTTATCTTTATGTAAGACATACTTCAGTTGTACTGAGTTTTGAAATAAAGTTTTATTTGATGATGCAAACTTTTGGTTATTTACATTTCGTTATTATAATTACAGTAAAACAAATATTGATCTCAAAAGGTGCCCTCACAGAAAAAAAAAAAAAAAAAATATCCAATCCGACAACACCATTTCTGTATTTCATTATATATTCTGACAAACAATTTCAATTAGGATGGCTGAAATCGCCTCAAAATATAAAACCATCATCAAACATTCCTGTATATAATATTCCCCCAGAGAAAATTATTCAGGTTGAGGAAAACAATGAAAACATACTACATAATTCGTATTCGTGTTTGTATTATATATATTTTTCTGGTAGATTAATATATTCAGTTTAATAGCCATTGAAGTTGTTGCGAGTAAAGGTAATGATGTAACTATGGTATACATCAAAAGAGAGAGAGAGAGAGAGAGAGAGAGAGAGAGAGAGAGAGAGAGAGAGAGAGAGAGAGAGAGAGAGAGAGCGAGAGAGTCAGAGCGAGAGAGACAGAGAGAGAGAGACAGAGAGAGAGAGGAGGTTGTGGCGATGCGGATATCCGGAGGGAAGTGTGCTCGTGCTCGCTCATGCTCGCTCGCTCTCTCTCTCTCTCTCTCTCTCAAAATACCTTTCTATCTATATATAAGAAAAATTACACATCGTAGATAATTTCACCTAGTAAAAGCACAAGTAATCCGACACAGAACTGGCCTATTGCAAAATATTTATAATCACTCAAACTTGGCATAAATTTCCCGGTTTTTTACACAACCCACTTATTAACCCTATCTGTACCGGTGATGTACTTTTCATTATATTCTGGTGACTATTATAAGATTTTATTCAGTTTTGGAAGAACCTCTAGCAATTCAAAGGCTACCCACCGTGTCATTTCATCCTTTGAGCTACCACAGATCCTTCTTAAACTGCACACAATCGTCTAAATATATCTAGACTACATTTAACAAGACGTCGCCGATACAGAAGGGGTTAACGCTCTCAAAATACGATTACGCATTACTCCTGTTTTCTGGCAAATATTGGACGGTTTTATTTCGATTAGGGTGGGTATATGCAAGTCAGAGGGTTAATTGAGATTGTCTTTACCCTTTTAATTCCCACTGCTCCTTTCTAAGTTGTATAAAATCGTCTGATGATAGCCAGAATAAACTGTCCAAACGCGGCATAATCCTCAAGGGGTTAACCTGCCAACCCAAAATCACACACAACGTCTCCTTATATTGAAAAGAGGGTTTGTTTACGTAGGTTCAGGGTGTTAAGGGGGGTGACCTGCTTTTTATTATTTCTGTCTTTTTCTCTCTTTCTCTGGCTTGTATCCATTCGGCCCCATTCAGCCAACTATTTTAAGACGTTTATCCCCATCTAGGTGTCGATTTCTTCCTGGCGAGCGATAGCGAGCCAGCATTATATGAAGAAATCCGGCTTCGCCGCAGACATTTTTCTATCGAAAAATGTACAAATTTAGCCTGCTGTCAAACAAAAATAAAAAATATGCTGACTCGCTACCGCTCACCAGTAAACAATTGACACCTGGATGGGGATAAACGTCTTAAAACAGTAGGCTGAATGGGGCCAAATGGATACAAGCCAGAGAAATATAGAAAAGGACAGAACAAAAACAGGTCACCCCCCTTAAACGAGAGCAAAGTCCATTATTTTTAGTCTTTATTGTTAACCCTTTGAGTACCAGCGACGTGTTACATTTTATTCTAGCTATATTTAGACGATATTTTGCAGCTTAGGAAGGATCTGTGGTAGTTAAAAAAGGGGTTGGTTGAGAAAGTTTGAAGTCTTATTATGGCTAGAGGTCCTTCCTACGCTGAATAAAATCGTCTAACAGTGGCCAGAAGAGGATGAAAAGGACGTCCCTGGTGGTACTGAACGGGTTAAAAATAGAAAGGAAATATCGTGGTTCATAGTTCAAATTATGTCTTTAGAAGTGGTACAATGGTCAAAACTATGCTATTGCATGTAATTGTTGTTGTATGCATTCACATAATCATTCAAGTGTCCACACAAAATTGTCCCGGATTGAGACCCTGC
>CM064514.1:44656287-44843008 GCA_032716605.1 Paralithodes platypus
TGTGATAATTTACAGCCCATTTGCTCCAGCCCTTTTTGAGTTATAGAGGTAAGGGGTCACGATTTCTGGCCTACCTACATGGAACAGGTTATAGTAACAATAGTGGTCGTTGAGGTGGTGGTAGTGGTCGTGGTAGTGGTTGAAGTTAAGGAGGGTTTTGGGGGTAATGGTAGAGAGACTGTTGGGTACATGGTCGTGAAATTGATATGTGATCTTGGAGGTGTGGTTATAAAAGTAATGGTGGTCGATGCAACAGGAAATTATTGCTATAACATGATCAACACCAAGCCTGATAGTACAGTAATTATAGTGTCGATGACTACTATTACGACGATAACTACTATTACCACCACCAAGTCGATACATATTATTCGCACTAATACAGCTACATAAAACTCTCGGGTAAAGGTACTCTTTGGGTTAGAAACTGTGGTGCTGGTGACAAGAAAGCACGCCATGTGACGATAATAGCCCACTTTCTCCGTCGTCGTTTTGACAAGTACTGCGATGAATGATAAGAGTGATGCTTGCACAGACGAATATATAATCATCGGAGGACCAAAAAGGAAAATTATGATGCAGTGCTTCTCGAACGGGTGTGTTGGTGATGATTGGGTGGTGACTTCGGTGTAAGTAAATATATGAGGTGGTGAATACAAACTGATGATAGTGATTACTGAAGGAGTTCATTGTTTCTGCAGAGGAGGTTTAGCATCGGTCGCACGAGTAGCATTTTAAAGCCTCATTAGTATTTAAAAGGTCAATACCCTCGAAACCAAAATATTCCCTCTTTAGCTAAATATAATTGTCTAGGGTTGGATACAATAAAGAAAATAAATGAAACTATTGATTTATATATATATTATACATATATATTTTGCAACTGTGAGTACATAGATTGTTATATACCTTTAATAGATATTAGTACTAACAATTTCAAATGTAAAGTTTAGGAAGGAATACATTCACGTGTATCCAATCCTGAAATATATACAGACAGGAGAGAGAGAGGTAAAATGCAGGGAAAGCGCCTTAACTAACAAAAATACAGAGAGAGAGAGAGAGAGAGATGCAGCAGGAAAAGCCAAAAGAAGAATGAAAAGCGCGAGAGACCTAGAGAGACGGTCGGGTCGGAGGCGGGGCAGGGAGAGGTGCCAGAACACGAATGAGAGCCAGAACAGTGCCATCTTACACTGGTCCTTGTTATTAATGAAGGAGAGCGGTGCAGGCAGGGGGAAAAAGGCGGAAGAGTTATGAAGGCAAGGTAGAACACTGTCACCCCCACTCATACCCCAAGGTTTACTCTCTGAGTCTAGGTAGGGGGAGAAAGGGGAAGAGGCAGAGGGGTAACTATAGTCTCTGTGTGTGTGTGTGTGTGTGTGTGTATATATATATATGTGTGGGTGTGTGTACATGTGTATGTGTGTGTACATGTGTGTGTGTACATGTGTGTGTGTGTGTGGTGTTTTTTTATACTTCTTTATTTCGTTTTTTTAAGCTGGCGAGAAACTGACTTATCCCCATCTTAATTATACAGTTATTACATTTTTAAAGCCAAATATGGTGTTAATTGTGATAACCTATCTGTAATATGATTCAGAGCAATACCAATTTCATATTCCTCCATAAGTATCGATAAATCAACTGCTAGGGGATTAAACTTTCCGCCAGGTTAAAATAAATCCAGTATAGTTGACATTCTGCCCAAGAACAGTAATCTGCAGGTTCCTCATTAAGCTGAACTGAACTGCTGGCTAGGTCGGCTAAGGTTCCGAACTCGGCTCTGGTCAAAATCTGTGCATGGGTTTAAATTCTCGTGACTGTCAGTCGAGTTTGTGTGAACGGGCCTCACTTGTTGACGTTATTCCGTAACAAACAAACGAAGCTAACCCATTCAGTTCCGGTGATGACCTTTTCATTATATTCTGGCAATTAAAAAGAGTTCACAAATGAAACTGCATAATGCAATGAATTAAAATCGTGTGAGAATCTAAAATCCCGAATATGATTAAGAAACAAAATATCATGAAGCATACCCAGTACCGGTACTCAAAGGCAGCTTGTTAAAAGGTATTTCAGGAGACTGGTGATTACGCGTAAATGGCCATAGGCATATCTTAAGCAGGGTTCACGATGGGGATCAAGTTGTAACACCAATAATATCACTGTCACTTCTTACAAGCTCCCGTGATACCTGGTTCTAATGAACAAGACTCTGACAGAAGTGTGAGCGTTAGGGCGGATTCCCAAACACTGATTTTTCTAGTAACGTTTGATCTTATTCGAGCAATATTTTTGGACTCTAATCGGCGGCCAGACTGAAGGTAGATTATCTCAGGAATCATCATTTATAGAACAAATATAATATAGAAACCGCCAAGGCCCGGTTGCCTATAAAACTTGCTAGACAAATCGGCAGTGTGAATTTGGGTTTCTTTCTCGTCTCCGGGGAGCTGTCAAGTGAAGGTGTTGAGACTACAAGATAGCTGGGGGGTGTCAGCTGCACTCCATACGTTTCCCTCCTCCTCTCCTCCCTCACCCTCAACCTCCTCCTCCAGCCAAGAACACGAGTGAGAGTGAGAGTGAGAGAGAGAGAGAGAGAGAGAGAGAGAGAGAGAGAGAGAGAGAGAGAGATACTGTATATATAGAGAGATTGAGCGAGAGAGAGACAGAGAGTGAGAGTGAGTGTGTGAGTGAGTGAGAGTGAGAAAACGAAAGAGAGAGAGATAGCTGTGCCGCCCACCCACCATGCCCCACGAACATTTACAGGGAGCTTTCCGGTCAGCTTTTGCATGGTTGCCACTATGTTCCTATGCGGTGTCTGGTTAAACGCAAATAACTGATAGCACAACATTAACTGCTAAATGATCAGAAAATAGTATCCACCATATACCAGATTCAATATGCTAAGGAAAAGTAGGGAGTCTTTGAACAACTCGTATAAAAATGCACACTTTATTTATTCAGTATATGACAGGCAGCACTGATGTAAACAGGGAGATTTGGAAAATGATGAAACGAATTATATTACACAACATTTAAGAAGAGGACATGAATGATGATGAGGCATACAATTATGAGGTATATAATGAGGTATGTAATAACGAAACGAATTCAATCACACACCATTCAAGAACAAAACATAAAAGCTGATGAGGTATACAATATGGGCAATACAGCACCTCTCCCACCTGGCCCAACTCTCCCCAAAGCCCAGTGCCAAGCCTGAGCCAGCTCCCCGTGCACCGCCCCTCGATATATAAGCCCTCACACTCATCTCCCCGCACAAAAGATCTCGCATTGCCCACTCATCACCCTCTTTGTTTTTCCCCAGGAGTGAGACCCGCCCTCCCAGCGCTCCCTTGGGTGCCTTCAGGAGACAGAGGCCGGACAACTCTTAGCACTGACAGAATAAAGTTAAAAAGACAGTCCCGGTAAAGAAGGGGTTAATAAGGCTCTGACAGAAGTGTGAGCAATATTAGGGCCGATTCCCAAACAGTAATTTTTCTAGTAACGTTTGATCTTATTCGGGCAATATTTATGTACTATGATCAGCGGCCTTCAAGTACATAGCATAATCTTGAGATGTAGTTCAGATTAAATTTTATCAGCACTAGTAATCATGTTATCTGAATAAAGTATAGCTCCACAAAATGGCCTTCATTGTTTACATATATAACTTATTTTACCACGGTTGTTTGTTTGAATCACGCATATACTTTAGTCACGACCGTACTACAGGGGTCCAAGGCACAAAATGTCAGCAGGTATCCCATTCCCCGTTTACTATTAAGTGTCTGTGGGTTCTTATTGCCACTGAAGACACAATATATCAACAAGTGCCCATTCTCTATACACTGAAGCACATCTCTTCAGTTCTTGTTGCTACCAAAGAACATTATAGCAACAGCTTCCCATTCTCTGTACATTAAATAGTGTCTCTCTAGTTCTCATAACAATTATTGCACAGTACATCAATAGGTGCCCAGTCCCTGTGTAGTACAGGTCGTCTGGCGAGTGCTTCACCCTTACAATACGATGCTGTAATTTATTTTGCCTGCTGTGAAACGATAATGTTCTGTATAGGAAGGATGTGTTAAAATAAACAAGTGTAATTTTTTCTCAATTCACCCTTTGACCTCCACGGGTCCTTCCCAAGCTGCATAAATTCATCTAATGGTCATAAGAATAACAGGAAGTTAGGCGGCATTGTATCGAAGGCATAACACAACTCAAAACACCAAATATCAACAGGTGCCCGTTTAGTGTACACTAAAGGACGCCTCCCTCGTTCTGCCCCCCCCCCCCGGCGACAAAACAAGGTAAATGTGTCACACGGCCGAAGAAGCGTGTCCGAGTGAAGTGTTGGCGTTTCAGAGGATTCCTAGACACATTTTGGCGTTTCTGAGTGTAACGGTGACAAGAGGCACTCATTAATTCATTGGCACCCATTGGTCTTTATTAAGTTAAGGGGGGGTCACCTGCTTTTTTTCTCTTTCTCTCCTTTTCTCGCTTTCTCTGGCTTGCATCCCTTCAGCCCCATTCAGCCAACTGTTTTACGACGTTTATCCCTATCCAGGTGTCGATTTCTTCCTGGCGAGCGATAGCGAGCCAGCATTGTATGGAGAAATCCGGCTACGCCGGAGACATTTTTCTATCGAAAAATGTACAAATTTAGCTTGCTGTCAAAACAAAAATATATATATGCTGGATGGGTGTAAACGTCTTAAAAAAGTAGGCTGAATGGGGTCGAATGGATAAAAGCCAGAGAAAGAGAGAGAAAAGGAGAGAAAAAAGGCAGGTGCCCCCTTTAAGTGAATCCGTCCGTGTGCAGCTAGAATTTAATATATGGCGTCGTAAAAAGCTGGATAATCGAAATGTATTAACTCTTTCAGTGAAAATGATCTTTTGATACTAACAATATTGTTTGACATATAGCCGTTGATACTGCCCTGAAAATTTCCTGGTAAAAAAAAAAAAAAAAAAAAAAACACACTCACACACACAATCGATTGGTGGTGTTTAAATAAAACAGAAAATCGATCGGCAGCTAAAATAAAATAAAAAAAACAACAAAAAACAATCAATACTTCCAAACCCACCCTGCAGCAGTATCACAGTGAGTGACTGGTGACAAGATACGGGCCATCACCCGGTAGTTCACGGGTTCTTAAGGGGGAGGATTGTTTGGGTTTTATGGCCCCCCTTCTCCTCCATGATTAGCCCCATTAGTTCTCAGATTTTAAGACGTTCGTTCCATTATTTTGTCTAATTTAAGACCTTTCGCCTTATTTCGTTGTCATTTTAAGACCTTTCATGCCATTTAGGTGGCGATTGTTTCCTGGCGAGCGATAGTGAGCCTGTAATTTCAAGAGGAATCGGCCTTCGGCCGGGAATTTTTTCTGCCGAAAAATGTACACAATTATCTTGAAGAGGGGTCTAGATGGTGTTTTTTTTAAGCTTGGTGGAGGTCTAGCGCAGAAACTAAAAAATGAATGAATAAATATGTATATAGACCAAAAAACAAACGCTACCCCCCTTAACAGATTTATTGCACTTCTGGCCAAACAGTTTCCCTAAAAGCTAGTAATCAGTGTCACCCGCGGCGAACATAGACCTGTCGCTGCTGTCACCATTTGTCGTGTTTGGGAGGGACTCTTTTGTTTTCTTCCCCATTGTTTACCCACTCGCAGGATCATTCACGCTACCAACTTCCGCCATGTTGGGGACCCTGGTGCTGCTTGCCACTCTTCGCACTGGTACATGTCTCGTAATATATATATATAGTTATTTTCTGGCTAAATAATGCAGGTCAACAATTTTGGTCCTCTACAGAAATGACTAAAATGATTAACCCCTTCTGTATCGGCGACGTCTTTTTACTTATATTCTTGCTGCGTTTAGACGATTGTGTGCAGTTTAAAAAGGATCTGTGGTAGTCAAAATGGTTAAGTGAAATAGTTCGAGGCCTGTTTATTGCTGTTTATTGCTGTTTATTGCTGGAGGTTCTTTTCAAACTGAATACAATCGTTTAAGGGGAGATTTCCACTTGAGGGATTTTTTTCTTGACCCCTTTCTCCCTCATGGTTAGCCCCATTGCTTTTGATATTATAAGACGTTCGCCCCATTAGTTTGGCGATTTTAAGAACTTTCGACCCATTTCTGTCAATTTTAAGACTTTTCGTGCCATTTAGGGGTCGATTTTTTCCTGGCGAGCGATAGCGAGCCTGTAATTTAAGAGGAACCGGCCTTCGGCCGGGAAATTTTTCTACTGAAAAATTTACACATTTATCTTGAAAGGGGGTCTAGGGGCTGTAATGTTAAGCTTGATGGAAGTCTAGGGAACTAACTAAAAACCTCCCCTTAATAGTGTCCGGAATATGATGAAAAGGACGTCACCGGTACTAAGGATTACTGAAATGACCTGGTATAATTTAGTTCCTATATAACAATGAAGTTTCATTTGTTTGCCTTCTCAGAGGAGTATCTATTGTAAACTGTATTTAAAAATGCCATAAATATACCCTAATATATATTTTTTTTATCTGGACTTACACAATAAATGGAAAACGTGATTGGACGACACACTTTAATAATGATTATCACCAGCGTCCACAAACATGGTATACTTCCCTGTCGGTCTGTATATCCCGCAAAGAACCTTAAGGGGAAGATTTTAGTGTGTTTCCTAGACTTCCATCAAGCTTTAAATTACACCCCCTTGACCCCCTTTCAAGATCAATTTGTAAATTTTCGGTTCTTCTTAAATTACAGGCTCGCTATCGCTCGCCAGGAAAAAATCGACACCTAAATGGGACGAAAGGTCTTAAAAGTGACATAAATGGGGTGAAACTTCTTACAATCGCCAAACTAATGGGGCGAACGTCTTAAAACTTCAAAAACAATGGGGCTAAACATAAGGGAGAAAGGGGTAAAGAAAAAAATCCCTCAAGTGGAAATCTCCCCTTAAATCGAGTGACTGCATTGTTTTACGGCTGTGGACGACTTTTCCTTATGTACCTCTTATTGTTAGCAGCCATCAGCACAATATCTTAAGTGTTCCTTCCCGTTGGAGTGTGTGAAGCTATAGAGCGACAGGGAAGTGTTGAGGAAACTTATTTAGTCGTGATATTCTACACCTTCCATTGTTAACCACGGTTTATTTTATATAACGAATGTATGCTCAATTTGGATCGCGCATATATATGTATATAAAATGAAGTACTTCGTAAATGACACCATAATAAAATGTTCGCCCAACATTTCAATGCAAAATATAACAAATCTAAAAGTGCAACAACATGACTTTCAATGCCAAAGTACTCGAACGCTACCAATAGACGAGTGTGGGTATATATAGGCTCCCGCAATGTCTACGTCGACCCCCCCCCCCCCCTTCCCAATATGTACGACAACGCCCCCCCCCCCCCCTTCTGTGGGCGTGAGGGGACGGGACACATGTCACCACTGATGGCTTTCTCGAACAAGTAGACGCCATTAAACATATATTTACGGATATTTCCCTCTGTTTTCCCGACACCTGCAAACACTACCTCTTCGCTGGTTTGTTTCAAAATTTCTTGGCCAAACATGTCTCTTTTTACCTTGTTTTTGGCCACAAGAGGCTCATGCTGAGTTGAATAAAATTGTTAAGCTTTGCCCAGAGTGAGAAAAAAAAAAATATTATGAACATCTTAGCTAAGAGAAGGCCTTGCTAGAAGTTAGGTAAAGTCGCCTGGTGGCATAAGATAAAACAAAAGTAATGCTTTAAAAAGTGTGCGTGTGTGGTGTGAGTGTACGTGTGCGTGTATGTGTGTGTGTGAGTGTGCGTGTATGTATGTGTGTGTGTGTGGGGTGTGAGTGTGCGTGTGCGTGTGTGTATGTGTGTGCGTGTGTGTGGGTGTATGTACTGCTGGGGTCTCAGTTGGCGTGGGGGAGGTTTCGGGTGAGGGAAGGAGGTGTAAAAGTGACATAATAGAGTCGTAAAAATAAAGAGGGGGAGGGATCAGTAGCGAAACACCAATAGCACGAAATGGATACTGATGGAAAACTTTACATATGCGGAGGTTACTCTTATAAATAAATACTTACAATAATCAAATAAGTAATCCGGGAATTAGTCTATTTTCCTATCTATCTATAATCTTTCAGATGTATGTTGGTGTGTGTTTGTAACTTTGTATAACTCTCTCTCTCTCTCTCTATATATATATATATACAGTATATATATATATATATATATATATAATAAAATGGTAAATATTGTACTCATAACCATAACTTTTCTAGGTAACTGTTCAGTGCTAATTCAATATATATTATTTGTTCTGGCTAGGTAGATGTCTAGATACAGTTGCCAAGGGTCCTACTATGCTGCGTGCAATTTAGGAGGGTGCCTGTAGTTGAGCATTACTTATAATTAGAGTTGTGGTGTGTGTAAGTGTGTGTGTGTGTGTGTGTAGGGGGGGGGGGGGGGCACTGACACCAAGACTGACACGGGGGGGGGGGGTACCTCTGTCACTACTGTTATGCTGTCTACCTGAGAGAGAGAAAGAGAGAGAGAGAGAGAGAAAGAGTGTGTGTGTGTGAGTTACTCAGTTACTTGTTCGTCAAGGGGAATCCACGCAATGCGAGCTAAGCTCATTATTATCGCGCCTCCTTAACTGGGAATGTATTGCGTGACATGCATGTTAAGTGTTTTATGTACTGTTGGAATGGCTGTGGATGTGTGTGTAGTCTGTATTTTAGCCAATTGGCGACATTGGAAACGAAGGCTTAGGGTGGATCTGTATGGTACCATTCTCACTATAGACGGTACCGTCTCGCCCGAAGGCTTAGGTAGCCATCAGCTTAGGTGAACCATATGATACCCATCTCGCCTTGTACCATTTTTGCCAACCCCAGATGGGACGTCACAACGTCGTCCACTTATTCCAGGTACCTATTTACAGCTAGGTGAACTGAGGCTAACACATGAAAGGAGACAAGCCCAATTTGTCTCCGCCCGGCCGGGGATTGAACCCCCGACCCCTTGTGTGTGAGACGAAAGCTCTACCTACTAGGCTACGGGCCTGTGTGTGTGTGTGTGTGTGTGTGTGTGTGTGTGTGTGTGTGTGTACTTGTTAAAGGAGTGGAATCAAGGGAGAGAGCGCGAGGGACTGAAGTCATGTTATGCATATCCATATTTTCAAGTTTAAAGTGTTTATATTCGTAGAGGGCGAGTGGGTCTCCGAGTTTGGTGCGGCCTGATTCTAGCAGGGTACGCCAAGGTCCCGTGTGGCCTCCCTGTTAGGAGCTGGAGGGGGTGCGGGGAATGTTGATGCTCTTGTATAAAGTCTTGATATTGTCTAACCCCTTCTGTACCGGCGACGTCTTTTTCATCATAATCTGGCAACTATTAAACGATCGTACTCAGCTTAGGAAGGAACTGTAGCAATTATAAGGCTTCCAAATATCGCAATCAACCCGTTTAACTACCACAGATCCTTCCTAAGCTGCATAAAATCATCTAAGCATAGCTAGAATAAAAATATAACAGACGTCGGTGGTACAGAAAGGGCTAACTAACCTTCAGACAATTTAGTGAGGTCTTGCTACATTCTCCGGTCTTACTTGCCAGCGGGTTTGAATATAAAGTGAGTTTCTACTACTAATTATTTAAAGAGACTTGGTGTGCATTATCATGAAGTTAATTTCTACTTACTACCGTATTAGTTATTTAACGACACGATTCCTATGATGATGAATATCGTCAGCTGGTAGCTCATATGTTTCATTTTATTATTCTCCGGATCCAACCGACTTAAAAGGGAAATACCTCATCGAAGAGAGAGAGAGAGAGAGAGAGAGAGAGAGAGATAGAGATAGAGAGATAGACTGGAAGGAGTTGGACCACACGCCGGGCCTGACAAGTGTGTCCCGCAGTCACCATTAAGAGGCTGTGGTCCACCCTAACACCGCCATTAATAACCCACATCCCTTATCGCTCAACAGCCTTCAAAATAACACACGTACATCGCAGTTCCCATCACTCATATAAGTTTGTTTTCTAACTAAAGCAAGAATATCATTGTTGATGTTAATTAGCATATTCATTAGTGTTATCTATAAATCTAGAATATAAATAATACCCTTTATACCGTAATCGTATTGTAGCAAGCATAGAACACAGAGCTCGCACTTACACTTTTGCATTATTTAAGTCTCTCCACTAAGCACGGTGAATCAATGTGTTGGAGGGGGAGATGAGAGGGGAGGGAGGAGCTTCTATATACTGTTACGAGACGCCTAGGACTGGTGTGGCTTGAGGAGGACTTTAAGACTTGAGTAGGACTAGAGGGAGGCATTGTGGTGGTCTTTGTATTCAAGATGGGTGTGGGAGTTCTGGAGGCCATTTGTTGAGCGCTGCGGGACACTTCTTTGTTTTCTTCTCCACTCTCTCCGATCGACCGGGGAGAAATATTGTGGGTTGAGCTAGAGTCACACGGGAGTTCTATCGGATATTGTGGGTGAGTTCTATCGGATATTGTGGGTAGAGCTAGAGTCACACGGGAGTTCTATCGGATATTGTGGGTAGAGCTAGAGTCACGCGGGAGTTCTATCGGATATTGTGGGTAGAGCTAGAATCACACGGGAGTTCTATCGGATATTGTAGGTAGAGCTAGAGTCACACGGGAGTTCTATCGGATATTGTGGGTGAGTTCTATCGGATATTGTGGGTAGAGCTAGAGTCACACGGGAGTTCTATCGGATATTGTAGGTAGAGCTAGAGTCACACGGGAGTTCTATCGGATACTGTAGGTAGAGCTAGAGTCACACGGGAGTTCTATCGGATACTGTAGGTAGAGCTAGAGTCACACGGGAGTTCTATCGGATATTGTAGGTAGAGCTAGAGTCACACGGGAGTTCTATCGGATATTGTGGGGAGAGCTAGAGTCACACGGGAGTTCTATCGGATATTGTGGGTGAGTTCTATCGGATATTGTGGGTAGAGCTAGAGTCACACGGGAGTTCTATCGGATATTGTAGGTAGAGCTAGAGTCACACGGGAGTTCTATCGGATACTGTAGGTAGAGCTAGAGTCACACGGGAGTTCTATCGGATATTGTAGGTAGAGCTAGAGTCACACGGGAGTTCTATCGGATATTGTAGGTAGAGCTAGAGTCACACGGGAGTTCTATCGGATATTGTAGGTAGAGCTAGAGTCACACGGGAGTTCTATCGGATACTGTAGGTAGAGCTAGAGTCACACGGGAGTTCTATCGGATATTGTAGGTAGAGCTAGAGTCACACGGGAGTTCTATCGGATATTGTAGGTAGAGCTAGAGTCACACGGGAGTTCTATCGGATATTGTAGGTAGAGCTAGAGTCACACGGGAGTTCTATCGGGTACTGTAGGGAGAGCTAGAGTCACACGGGAGTTCTATCGGATATTGTGGGGAGAGCTAGAGTCACACGGGAGTTCTATCGCAGTCAACAATATATAAGGGGGGAAAGTCGCTAATCCGATTGTTTTTACCTTCATTACGACGGTGATTTGAATCATGTACAGTCGTCAATCAAAAATATAAGGAGGAAAAGTCACTGATCCCATTGCTTTTAGACGGGAGTTATATCGGATTAAAAAATAAATACGGGGGGAAAGTCACTGACCCGATTATTTAGACGGGAGTTCTATCGAAGTCTGCTGTATATGGGGGATAGTCGCTGATCCAAATATTTTTAGACGGGAATTCTACCGCAGTTAACCCGTTCTGTACCGGTGACGTCTTTTGTACTTGATTTCGGCTACATTTAGACGATTTCATGTAGCTTGGGAAAGATATATGGTAGCTAAAAGGATAAATTGAGATAGTCTGGAGTTATTCATTGGTAGACGTCCTTCGAAAGTTGAATAAAATCGTCTAATAGTAACCAAAATAAAGTGAAAAAGACGTCGCGGTAAAGAAGGGGTTAATTATATATATGGGGGGATAGTCACTGATCCGATTTTTTTTAGGCGGGATTTCTATTGTAGTCAAAATATATCGGGTGTTTTGAATCATGTACAGTACAGTTGCCAAAATATGAACTTGGTACATGGGCTGTGTATGGGTGTCTGAATATATTGTTTTCAAAGGTCTGTTTATAGTTTGAAGGTGCATTTACTAGTTTACTCATTATATATTTGTATGCTGCTAAAAGTGGTTAGATTAATCAGCAAATTTAATAGCATGCATAATTTGCTAAGGTGGTCATACACAGCAAGATCTAAACAGCATTTTGAACCAGGTCCATGTATAAGTAACTGTACCGCATTATCTATCAATCAATCAATCAATCTGTCTATCTATCCATCCATCCCATCTATCCATCTCTCTCTATCAATTCTTCATGCACCCATCCATTGATCTACCCTTTTCTCAATCCAGTGCTATAGTTATTAAGGAGGGATGGTTCACTTTTTGGGCGATTTTTGCATGTATTCATTATTTTTCTAGTTTCCTTCCTAGACCAGTAAATTAAAAAAAAAAAACATCCATTAGACCCCCCTTCTAGATTAATTTGTATATTTTTCGGTAGAAAATTTGGCCGGGACTTCCAACATTACAGACTCACTATCGTTCGCCAGAGAAAAAATCGACATCTAAATAGCACGAAAGGTCTAAATATTGACGAAGAAATGGGGCGAACGGTCTTAAAATCAACTAACTAATGGGGCAAACATCTTAACATCTGAAAACTAATGGGGCTAAACATGAGGGAGAAAGTGGTCCAGAAAACAGGCCCATCCCCCCTTAAATATTCTGCCAGCTCCACAAGCCTGTCAGTAGCAACCCTGGTCACCTTATCTATTGAGTAGAATGCTGGAAAAGTTTTGAAATGGTGAAAATTTAATGGAGGTTTCAATCTCTCTGATAGGTGTGTATGTGTGGAGAGAGAGAGAGAGAGAGAGAGAGAGAGAGAGAGAGAGAGAGAGAGAGAGAGAGAGAGAGAGAGAGAGAGAGAGAGAGAGACTAAAGTGATATGATGCGATGTGATAAGGTGACTAGCTTGTGATGTTTATATACAGTATATATATATATATATATATATATATATATATATATATATATATGTGTATGTGTATGTATGTATGTGTATGTATGTGTGTGTGTGTGTGTATGTGTGTGTGTATGTGTGTGTGTGTGTGTGTGTGTGTGTGTGTGTGTGTGTGTGTGTGTGTGTGTGTGTGTGTGTGTGTGTGTGTGTGTGTGTGATGTAAATATATATACCATGTGTGTGCAGTATATGTAAGTTTACCTCTCCACTTCTGCTTAAACTCCCAGAGAAGCGTAAATAAAAGACGTGTGACTTTTCTCCGCTAACCGGGCGAGGGAGTGATTGCTGTGACATTTAAAAACCAGCTGTCCATTTTAAAGGGCCCCGGTGTCACGCGCTGATAATGCTATTGCAACTTTACAAACTATAGGTAGACAGCACGTGTCAGGCTGTTTACGAGAGGAGGAAGGAAAAGAGCTGTTCTTAAGTTGGTAGTAATTATTAAGTATAGCTGTTCGTTAGTGGCTGTGTATAGGAGGAGGAAGGACAAGAGGTCTTCTTAACCCTTTCACGCATTTATGACGCAGAGTTGCCAGATTAGCAATAAGAAATAGAGTTCTCTCACTCTTATAATTACCTCTCCAAAATTAGTTTTCTGCCCACAGCTAACTCAGACAACTGCAGAGGTTGAAGTAACTAAACTAAAGGTTTCTAAATAACCCTAAAGGTAACAAAGGCTTTAAAGTATCCCCAATAGGCTCAACATCGTGTCATATGTCGGAGAGGGTTAAATTGGTAGTAATTATTAAGTAGATTATCTGTTCTTTAATGGCTTGATTGAAAAGTGAATACTAGTTCACTAGAGTTATAAGAGTTATAGATTATAAGTGTACAACGAGGTGTCCCGCTTTAGTCTAATATCCTGATAGATTAATTGAAAATAGTAAAGCAGAGAGTGATGATTTCATTTGGAACAATTACTAACTCACTGCTGTATAAAAATGGCCTCAACAAATAATAATAATGCAATTCATCATAAACAAAATAAATATATAAATCAAATAACAAATAAAATAACCAATTCACACCAATAGATAAGATTAGATAGATGGATATATATATATATATATATATATATATATATATATATATATATATAATATATATATATATATATATATATATATAATATATATATATGTGTGTGTGTGGTGTGTGTGTGAGTGTGTGTGTGTGTGTGTGTGTGTGTGTGTGTGTGTGTGTGTGTGTGTGTGTGTGTGTGTGTGTGTGTGTGTGTGTGTGTGTGTGTGTGTGTGTGTGTGTGAGAGAACACTCCTTCCCGCAATGATGGAGAAATTATGCGAGTAAATTTGCAAGCTGTTGAAAACCTTTTGAAAGAACTAGGGGTCATACGTGTGGTTCCTTGCGGTTGGGAATAATGAAAGTCAATTGCGACCGTACTTTAATCCCGCTAACTCCAATTTCGCAAAGAAGTAAATAGTAAGTATATTAAAACATCTTCGGAGGAGGAGGAGGTAGCCTTTCATTTCCTTCAAGTTTACTAATATTATTGCAAACTAAACCTAAAATAAGTTTGTTAGCAACCCGTCAATTCTACTTTACACTCAATTCGGATCTCCATTACCGTTTCACTAAAATACAGTCTGAGATATGGAACACAAAGCCGTATTTCTAAGCATGTGGGTATGTGTTGCCGATCCCATAATTATCGAACAAGTGGAAAATGAACTAAATTTTAATCTATAATAGATAATACTTGTTGCGAAAAATATAACGAGTTTACATATAAAGTTTTAACTGAAGTAACGTAAGTAAGGGGAGATGGGTCGTTTTCTGGGCCCTCTTCTCCCTCTTGTTTAGCCCCATTAGTTTTCAGATTTTATGACGTTCGGCCAATTAGTTTGGCGATTTAAAGACCTTTCGCCTCATTTCATTGTCAATTTTACGACTTTTCGTGCCATTTAGGTGTCGATTTTTTTCCTGGCGAGCGATAGCGAGCCTGTCAATATAAGAGAAACCGGCCTTCGGCCAGGACTATCGAAAAATGTAAAAATTTATCTTGAATAGGGGTCTAGCTTTTTTTTGTATATATATATATATATATATATATATATATATACCGGGTATATATATATATATATATATATATATATATATATATATATATATATATATAGAGAGAGAGAGAGAGGTCTAGGGAGAAAACTAAGAAAATAATAAAAGATACATAAATAATCCAATAAATAGCGCCCCCCCCCCCCGCCCCCCCCTTAAGCAAGATAGGCATGCGGGAGAGAGAGTGAGAGACAATCGAGGTCTACCGGAGAGCAGCACTTGGAGGAGCATCTCTGTCAATATTTGAGTGTGCCCGAGCAAAGGGTTCGGTCCGGCGCGGGTTTACCAAATCAAGGCGGCTAGATACTAAATATGTGCCGAAAATGTTTATGGGGAGATGGGCATATTTATTTGCTCATTTATGTATCTATTTATTATTAGTCTAGTTTCCTCCCTATAGACCTCCATTAAACTTTAAACAACAAAACATCCATTAGATCCCCCTTCTATATAATTTTGTAAATTACAGGCTCACTATCGTTCGCCAGGAAAATAATCGACACCTAAATGGCACGAAAGGTCTTAATATTGACAAAGAAATGAGGCGAAAGGTCTTAAAATCGACAAACCAATGGGGCTAAACATGAGGGAGAAGGGGATCTAGAAAAACGAATCATGTCCCCTTAAATAATGCCACACTCTATAATATCGCTCTAAAATGGCTAAAATCTACAGAATATCGCTAGAATCCATGTCGCTAGATTTCATGTGTAGATAGTAAATAATGCTGAAAGTTGTTAAATGAAGCCACAATCTATAATATCGCTCGAAAATGGTTAATTTCTCCAGAATATCGACATAATTCATGCCGCTAGATGTAAAATTTTGCCGCTAGATTGAAGAAAATGCCTGTAGATCGAAGTAAGTCCTTCTAGATCTAGCGGGAAAGTAGCTACATTGGCAACACTGGGTTCGGATCGTATGATTGGTATTCGACACAGGCCAGAGCCAGGATAGAAAAATAATACTCTGGTTAAAAATAGAAGTAAAGAATATAAAGCGGGGAGTGACTGTCCATATTATGTGTGTCTTACTGGTATACTGTATAGGTTGGCTCATCTGTATGGCTATATATATATATATATATATATATATATATATATATATATATATATATATATATATATATATATATATATATATAAATATATATATATATATATATATATATATATATATATATATATATATATATATACCGGTATATTATTATTATTATTATTATTATCATCATATGTTTTAGCTTCCTCCATTGTCCTCCACTAAGCTTAACAAAAAATCCCCCCCCAAGATCCCCCCCTTCAAGATAAATGTATGCATTTTTCGGTAGAAAATTACACCGGCCAAGGGCCGGTTCCTCGTTAAGTAAGGTTAGGATAGGTCAGATTCTGGTAGTCTTAATTATGTATATGTTTAAAATATGTACATGTAAACATTTGTGTGGATGAGTGCCTGAGAGTATGTGTACTCGTTTGCTTGTGAGCATGTGTTTGGCACCTTTGAGAGCCACAACAATGCCAATGGTAGGCGCTTCCCATGACGTCACTTTAGTTTTTCGTTGCATTGTTAAGTGGAGATAGCTTAGCAGTGAACATCCTGGTAGTTAGTTTCTGTTGTCTGGCAGGCTGAGAGTGACGTCAACAGCCTCTCCTCTGTACTTGACTCAGGTGCCCCACACATGTTGTAGTAAGATATCATCTGGGGAGGGGGGTATGCAAATTATGGCTTCAACGCGCGTAATATACTCGTGTTTTATTCACAAGAAAACTGCGAACATCACACTCAGAATCAGTGACATAGGGCCCACAATCAAGCTCGCACAACCCCCCCCCCCCCCCAACCTCTATCTTACGTGAATTAATGGAAAGTCGCTTTTGTTGCCAAGTTTGTGGGTGGTAGCGCAGGCTTTCTCGGGGATTAATGTTCGGAGGTAATTGAGGGGCAAGACAGTGCTGTGGGTCCTCATAGGTGGTCAGTTTTTTAGTATTATTTAGTATTCTTTAGTATTCTTTAGTATTCTTTAGTATTCTTTAGTATTCTTTAGTATTCTTTAGTATATTTTAATATTTATTAGTATTCTTTAGTATATTTTAGTATTTTTTAGTAGTTTTTAGTAGTTTTTAGTATTCTTTAGTATATTTTTATTATTTTTTATTATTCTTTTATTTATTTTGATTTGGTCATGGTTTCGTCTATTATCTTCCGTGTGAGGACGTATGTTTCATTGTATGTCTAGTTGTTTTGTATTGCTTGCTTAATTCTATCCACTTCGACTACTTTATTCAGTTTAGAAAGGACTTCTCGTGAAGGCTAAAAACGCCGTCTGGATTTTGTTTTGTTTTAGTTAGAATTGTTTTCTCGTGTATGTTATTATGAATGTATGTATGCATTCAAGTATGTATGCATGTATGTTAATTTGTCCATGTTTGGAGTAGCATCGTCCCTGCATATATATGAAGAGTTCATATGCTTTTCTTCATTTACAAAGCTAATCAATAATGCAATTCTACATTTAATGAGGTGCAATCGCGCTTGAAAACCATGTCCTAGCCGATGTATTTCTCTAGTAAAATGAGTGAAAATAGTTATTCACACTGACAACAATTCTATATATTGAAGGTGTAATACATACCGTTAATGAGTATTATTGTTTATCATACTGTATATCAAGAGGGAAATTCAATCGAGGGTAAACCTTCCAGTAGCCTATATGATAATGAATTTGTTGTCACTGTCTTTTGGCTATCATGAGACGGTAACATTAAGCTTAGGATGCGTGAAACTCGTATGATTAATGGAAACAGTCACTACCCATTTGGACTCACACAGGTCCTTCCTAATCTGCATGGGTGTAAGTGATAGATATAATCAAATGAATGAATAAGTCACAATACTGGAAGGGCTCAAGGGGGTGCTCCAGGAGTTATGGTCCAGACTGTACAATCGCGCTAATAAGTGATATCTCGGCACCAAGTATATTTTGATCAATAATTGGTATCAGCAATATCTAAGCATTAATTAATCGTTTCGAGTGAGACATACAAACATGTTCCCATCTTTATACACCCTATTCAACATCTGACAGACATTATTACAGAACACAGCGAGCAAAACGTAATGACAGCTGGGACATGACTTATTAGCGCGACCGCAACGTGTCCCCCCCACCCACCCTCTCTCTTCTCTAAGTGGACCCAACACCAGTGGACCAGTCTTCCCACATTATAAGGTCATAAAGTCCCGATGAACAAGATAAAGGGATCGTTTACAGGTTTTCACTTAAGGGGGGGGGGGGTGGGGGATGGTTAACTTTTTGGGCGTTTTTTGCATGTATTAATTATTTTTCTAGTTTCCTCCCTAGACCTCCATCAAATTAAAAAAAAAAAACATCCATTAGATCCCCCTTCTAGATTAATTTGTAAAAAAAATCGGTAGAAAAATGTCCCGGCCGAAGGCCGGTTCTTCCAACATTACAGGCTCACTATCATTCGCCAAGGAAAAAATCAATACCTAAATAGCACGAAAGGTCTAAATATTGACGACGAAATGGGGCGAACGGTTTTAAAATCGACTAACCAATGGGGCAAACATATTAACATCTGAAAACTATTTGAGCTAAACATGAGGGAGAAGGGGGTCCAAAAAAGCGGCCCATGTCCCCTTAAGAGCCGCCCTCATAAAAATCAAACCCGTCCAGAAATTCCGCCCGGTTAACAAGTGTCGCGACTTTGTTACGGTTTTAAGAGGATTTTTCTTGTTTTTCTTTTTGCTATATACTGTACAGTATACCATACAAAAGTACACGTATTATATTATGTTCAGCTGTTGATAATGTCTGTTCCCTTTCTGTACTTCCAACAATGGATGATTACCACCATGTTCCCTTTCTGTACTTCCAACAATGGATGATTACCACCATGTTCCCTTTCTGTACTTCCAACAATGGATGATTACCACCATGTTCCCTTTCTGTACTTTCAACAATGGATGATTACCACCATGTTCCCTTTCTGTACTTTCAACAATGGATGATTACCACCATGTTCCCTTTCTGTACTTTCAACAATGGATGATTACCACCATGTTCCCTTTCTGTACTTTCAACAATGGATGATTACCACCATGTTCCCTTTCTGTACTTTCAACAATGGATGATTACCACCATAAGAAATCAACAAACATAATGATATATATACATAC
The DNA here is from genome assembly GCA_032716605.1 of Paralithodes platypus. Lineage (NCBI taxonomy): Eukaryota > Metazoa > Arthropoda > Malacostraca > Decapoda > Lithodidae > Paralithodes > Paralithodes platypus. Next base: position 44,675,644 of record CM064514.1, read on the forward strand.
TTGATGGAGCTACACAGCCATTCACTACAGGCTAGGAATCAACTCGGGAGATAATTGAAATTGACTGAGTGGCGTAGTTTCCAAAATCAGTTAACTGCCTGACAAGTTGGATTAATGAACGTGTCAACAAGGAGTGGACGCCTAACTTCTTGTTTATCTGGTGTTGACGGTCTTTTCGTACACAGGTTACTTCTTATATTCTTATACAGTCTCTTCTCACAAATTCTGAGTCAATGTCCTTAAACGGGCGAGCCGGTTGCAACACTCTCAAACTCTCTGGATGTCCTACTCATAATCTGGAATAAGACCTCCTGACTTCACCGTGTTCAATCTACCTACAGTATGTCCGGAGGTAGACATGGAACACAGAACAAAACAAACTCTAATCTGCATCTAACTTCTAATACTTCTAAAACAAAATATATATAATCTGTATCAAACTTCTAGCTTCTAATGCAAACAAAACATAAATCTGTATCAAACTTTTAATACTTCTAACTTCTAATACAAATATATTCTGTTTCGAACTTCTAATCCAGCAACCTAGCCTAATCGAACCTTACTTAACCCATTCAATCCCTACCCTAATCCTAACTCGAATGTAAGCGTTAAACAAATGAGGCGAAAAGTCTTGTCGGGGAACTGACCACTTATATCATCGTCCCCCAAGCTCGGTGACACCCTCGGACATTAAGGGGATACTGCTTGTTTTTGTGGACCCCTTTCTCCCTCGTGGTGAGCCCCATTAGTGTTGTGATTTTAAGACGGTCGGCCCATTATTTTGGCGATTTTAACACCTTTCGCCCCATTTTGTTGTCAATTTTAAGACCTTTCGTGCCATTTAGTGTCGATTTTTTTCCTGGCGAGCGATAGCTAGCCTGTAATTCTAAGAGGAATTAGCCTTTAGCCGGGACATTTTTCTACCGAATATGTACACAGAGGGTGTTTTTCGAAGCTTGATGGAGGTCTAGCGAGGAAACTAAAACAATAAATGAATAAATGAATTAATAGACCAAAAATCTAGCCACTACTACTAGCCCTTTAAAGTAATTTGTTTACCCCGGTCGGTGGGTTTAGCGGACATAATTGGTGGTGTCGGGGCATCATCTGTCTGCCACCACATATCTGCTATCCCGGGGCTTGTAACACCGCCTATATCTGGATACTAACCCCTTCTGTACCAGCGACGTCTTTTTAATTATAGTTTTGCTATATTTAGACGATTTTATGCAGTTCAAGAAGGACCTGTGGTAGTAAAAACGATTGATATAGTTTGAAGCCTGGTATTTACTGGAGGCCCTTTTAAGACTGAATATAATCGTCTAATATTAGCCAGAATCGAGTTAACCCCTTCAGACTCATATGAAGCAGAGGTTGCCAGATTAGCAATAAGAAATAGTTCTCTCACTCTTATAATTACCTCTCCAAAATTAGTTTTCTGCCTACAGCTAACTCAAAGACAACCTGCAGAGGTTGAAGTAACTAAACTAAAGGTTTCTCAATACCCCTGATGGTAACAAAGGCTTTAAAGTATCCCTAATCGGCTCAAAATCGCGTCATATGTCGGAGAGGGTTAATAGGACGTGAGCGGCAGTGAATGGGTTAAGGAGCCAATTAGTGGGAGGTGGTCGGCCACACTGTCAACCTGATAAACTGGTTCCTGGTGATGGAATGGCTCATTTGGGCCGATCAGGGTGTCTGGACCTCAGTCAGAGGGTCTTTGGATTTAGCCGTTTAATTGCGAGGTGCCTTCTAATCTAATTAAAATCGACTGGTGAGCTCTAAAGTATATTGTAAAATATATATATATAGGCTATATATATACCGGTATATATATATATATATATATACCGGTATATATATACCGTATATATATACAGTATATATATATATATATATATACTGTATATATATATATATATATATATATATACATATATATATATTGAGAAGACTAACTTCCATTTATATGAATACAAAATAATATATATATTTCGTACTCACGCATTACATTTGTTAGCAAAATAAGCGAAACCTATGTCACTATTGTTTACAACGCTTATTAATCTATATGTATCATCAATGCTTCACCCTCCAACTTCTTCAGTTACACTAACTACTATTTAACCGAGAAATATATTATTCTAATATTGGAATATATTTTCTAAAAATAAGAAAGAAGTTATATAACATTTAATCCTACAGCTATGTTTGCCCCCCCCCCCCCCCCCACACACACACAGAAAAAAGATCGAAAAAGATCATAAACACATTGCATACCATACGGTACATTATCAAATCAAACACACACACACACACTCTCTCTCTCTCTCTCTCTCTCACACACACACACACCCCGAGACGTTATAGACTGCAGCACCGTTGATTCATTTAAATTCCGCCTAGACAAATATCTCGCATCAAACCCGCGACTGACTGCGTTTGTAAATGAATAACTTTATCCTCCCCTCAGTTACTAACCCATATGTCCCCTACTAACTTCCTAGTCCTGCCACGTTAGTGGCAGGGCAGTAGTTCCCTTTCCAATGTTCCCTTACCCACTCTAAACCACTGTTTGGACACTTGATCCTCAGTGTTTTGGAGGACAAGCAACCTAGAAGGGTCACTAGATCTGTTGTTGCTTGATTTCCTTTGTACTCCTTTGTACACACTTCCTCTCTCTTTCACACACACACTCACGCACTCTCTCTCTCTCTCACACACTCACACACACACACACACACACAGTATGACAAACATATCTTAGGAGGCGGAAATTAACGAGCATGCTCACTCCCGCAAATACAACTAGTGTAAGTACAACAACTAGTGTAAGTACACACAATAACCCACTGAAGAAGTCATTACAAGCCTACGAGATGGGCCGGGACATTTTTCTACCGAAAAATGTACAAATGTATCTTGAAAGGGGGTCTAGGGGTTGTTTTTCTAAGCTTGATGGAGGTCTAGCGAGGAAACTAAAAAATAAATGAATGAATATAATATTATATATAAGTATATAATAGACCAAAAACCAAGCACTATCCCCTTAAGAGGTAATGTGTGGGAAAATATTGTTAACGAATATTGTTATCTAGTAAAAGTTAACCCATTCAGTACCGGTGATGCTATTTTAACATTATTCTGGCAAATATTAGACGATCTTACTCAGCTTGAAAAAGACCTCCAGCAATTAACAGGCTTCAAACTATCTCACTTAACCCTTTTTAATACCACACATCCTTCTTAAATTGAACAAAATACTCTAAATATAGCTACAATTATATAAAAAAGACGTCACCGGTACAGAAGGGGTTAAGGGTTGGGTACCAGTTGGACTAGATAATAGTCAGTCAGGCGCCTGACCCGGGGAGCCGGTGTATGTGGATGGTCATGCCTGGATGTAAGGTGGGCGGGCATTGTGGTGTGCTCCGCTGCGTGTCTGCCTGCTGAGACCGGAACCTCTTCGGGAGGTATAGGGCCGGGGGAGTTCTTTAGGCCCTTAGTGATCCTTGATCTCTAGGTCTTCTCCTGGGCGACCTAGATGTGTGTGAATTTGTATTTCGTTTTTCTTTATGTTGTGTTGTGTTGTCCCTGTTCGGGCTCTGTCTCGAGTCGGCCATCCCCAGTTATGGGGTATGTGCCTGAGTATATACCGTAAAATGGCCTAACTTAGGTCAAGGGGTTATACTTCGGACAATTCTGGATAAAAGTATATAAGGTACAGTTATGGAAAAATGGCTCTGCACTATGGAAGACCACCGCAGACATACTTGTTTGTCCATAACATTGTGTATTTATCCCATAACTGTGGTTCATTATATGTTTTTACAGAATGTCCGAAATTATGTCCCAGTCCAAAGTTACGCCATTATACCGGTACCTTCACACATACGTTAACAATAGGCAACCCCCATTAAGACCTATACACAATCAAATCGTCTATACATAATCAAATCGTCTATACATAATCAAATCGTCTATACATAATCAAATCGTCTATACATAATCAAATCGTCTATACATAATCAAATCGTCTATACATAATCAAATCGTCTATACATAATCAAATCGTCTATACATAATCAAATCGTCTATACATAATCAAATCGTCTATACATAATCAGATCGACCTCTTTCTCCTCATAAACAAAGGGAACCCCGAACTCTTGCCGGCAACTGTGCAGAAGGGGGCTGTCAACGAATATTATTAATGCCCCGGCGAGGTAGGGGTCAGCGGTGGGGGGTCGCTACGTAGGGCCTGGGCTGGCTGGCTGGCTCGGGGTCGGTCGGTCGGTAAAGGTCGCTGTACCGCACGAGTCGTTAAGGGAATCATGGGCCAACTTCGGACACCATCTTGTATACCTGGGGTTGGGAGTCCTATAGACTCTTCGCTGTAAGTAGGCGAGAAATCATGACTTCTAACCTCTGTAACTCAATAACAACTAGAGTAATCAAGCTACTATTTCTACCATTTAGGAAGAGTCAGTCAAGGAATAGCCAATTTGCTCTACCCCTTTTTGAGTTACAGAGGATAGAGGTCATGATTTCTCGCATACTTACAGCGAATAGACTATAGGCTACTTACTTAACCCATTCATTACCGGTAACACCCTCTGTTATTGTATTCTGGCAACTATTAGAAAATGTTATTCAGCTTAGGAATGACGTCTACCCATTAAAAAGTTAGATACTATCTCAACGCATCCTTTTAGCTACCATATATCCTTCCTAAGCTTCTAAAATCGTCTAAAAGTAGCTGAAATCAAATCAAATTGACTAAATATAATCAATAACCTCTTTCCTGCGATCCTTGGTCGAATAATTAGGGTTGCTCAGAAAACAATGAAGAGAAGTCATCGTACGGGATTATATAAATCTTTGGTAACTGTGATATCCTTGGCTTCTTTACATTATTATAACACAGGCATCGAATGAGAAACTAAATATGAGGGAAGAACTATGGCGGCTATATGACAGCAATAATGTTAGGATTCTCCCTATTGACGGGCATTTTGCTGCACCACATGATATATCGAAGTATGGTGAGCGATTTTTTGTGGACAAGGAGTTTGGCAAAATGCTTCACATAAATCTATAACAGAATGTCTACAGCGTTAAGCCTTCATCAATCAAAGGCAAACAAATCTAACCTAATGTTATTCTTATATAGATACATCTCCCGCTCGAAGTATATTTTGCACCACAAAACAAGTACGCGATTGAAAGTTTGATAACAATTGTATATAATGGCAATTGGATAATTGGGGTGGGATGGAATATTTAATAAAACCGATTGAGTTCTTAATTTTCTGAAGATGAGTTCTATAAGGCCTGAAAGTCTAGGGAACAAATATCGAGCTTGTATGTGCATTTTCCCCTAATCATATTTATCGAATTGACTGATCTTTATGTGAGTATATATTTATATATAATCACATTAGTCTACAAGTACCTGACTCTGACGCCGTGCCAAAAATAATATGTGCTTGTCGGAAAAAACTCGGTATTTTTCAACCCAATGTATGTATGATATAATCCATCTCTAAAATTATCTTGCGTAAATAGTTTGGCGATAGAGATAATAAGAGATAAGAGTTAACATTCACACCCGTTGCTTTCACATTCATTGATAACTAAAGGACGTTCAATCCCTAAACTGAAGAAATTCGTCTGACAGTAGGTAGAAGAAAATATTTAATGGCTACCTGAAAGAAATATTTAAGTACTATATGTTGTACCCTTAATTCTAAACTCTATCTGTAACAAACTTGAACAGCTCTATTAATCACGATACCAACTGTATCTAGTGAAAGTAGGGTGAACACAATTGACCGATGATATACAAAACTATAATCAAATTAGGTTATTGCTAAGAGCCTGATCTATCACACCTCTGACCATAATCCCAGCCTTCTTATCACCCAAAACCAATCCTACCCATAGCTTTAACTTTACCCTAAATGAATTTATGGTCAACTCTGGCCCAGTTAAGGGGGGTCACCTGTTTTTGTTCTGTCCTTTTCTATCTTTATCTGGCTTGTATCCATTTGGCCCCATTCAGCCTACTGTTTTAAGACGTTTATCCCCATCAAGGTGTAATTTTTTTTTACTAGTGAGCGGTAGCGAGCCAGCATATTTTTTATTTTTGTTTGACAGCAGGCTAAATTTGTACATTTTTCGATAGAAAAATATCTCCGGCGAAGCCGGATTTCTTCATATAATGCTGGCTCGCTATCGCTGGCCAGGAAGAAATCGACACCTAAATGGGGATAAACGTCTTAAAATAGTTGGCTGAATGGGGCCGAATGGATACAAGCAAGAGAAAGAGAGTAAAGGACAGAAATAACAAAAATCAGGTCACCCCAGTTAAGGAAAGTAGGGTGCTTAACATACCTTTGGCTTATTTTATAGAGCATCAAGTATAACACCCTTGATAAATGTCCAGTTCAACCTCTGATCACCTCAAACAGTCCACGTAGCCGGTTTTAACCCATTCTGTACCAGCGACATCTTTATAATAATATTCTAGCTATATTTAGACGATTTTGTGCAGGTTAGGAAGGATATATTGCGCTAAAAGGATTAATTTAGATAATATGTAGCCTTTTAATAGGTAGACGTGCTCCCTCAGCTGAATAAAATCGTCTAATAGTGCCCAGAATACGATGAAAAATATGTCTCCGGTATTGAATGGGTAAGTTAAACAAGGTAGAGAAGGAATTTGTCCCTGTGGAGGCTAGTTGCTCCGGGTGGTGAGGGAAGGGTGGGCACAGGTCGCCGGAGCCCCTGCGTTTGAGACTCGCATACAAACTGCCTTATTACCGCCCCCGCCTCCCCGTGCACGAATCGGCCTACGTGCACGCCTTCATTACGTGCACCACTTGTCTGTGTGTGTGTGTGTGTGTGTGTGTGTGTGTGCGGGGCTGACTTATGTGAATAACAGGTGGAAGAAGTATAAGCGTTGATTACGTATACGACTTGTCTATGTGTGTGCTGAGCTGGTCTATGTGAATGAATGGTGAATGTGTACGCCCTGATTACGTGCACACTTTGATTACGTGCACGCATTGATTACGTGCACGACTTATCTATATGTGTGCGGAGCTGGCCTATGTGAATGAATGGTGCATGTGTACGCCTAGATTACGTGCACGACCAATCTATGTATGTACGGAACTGGCCTATGTGAATGAATGGTGCATGTGTACGCCTTGATTACGTGCACGACCAATCTATGTATGTACGGAACTAGCCTATGTGAATGAATGGTGCATGTGTACGCCTAGATTACGTGCACGACCAATCTATGTATGTACGGAACTAGCCTATGTGAATGAATGGTGCATGTGTACGCCTAGATTACGTGCACGACCAATCTATGTATGTACGGAACTGGCCTATGTGAATGAATGGTGCATGTGTACGCCTTGATTACGTTCACAATTTGTCCATATAACAATAGTTCTTTCATTATACAGTAGGTAAGCCAGAAGTCGCGACTCCAAACCTCTGTTACCCACAAAGGGCTAGAGAAAATGGGCTGTATATTTCCACACCTATTCACTGGCTGACCCTTCTTAAATGGTAGAAATATTAGCTCGGTTACTCCCGTCGTTTGTGAGTTATAGGGGTTAGTGGTCAAGTGTTTTGGTCTATCTGTAATAAATGGATAATAGAGCTGGATTTATATATGTGTTAAAACTCTTGTCTATGTGCGAACTTGATATGACGAGCTAGCCTATGTGTGTACAGCTTGTCTATGTGTGTACAGCTTGTCTATGTGTGTACAGCTTGTCTATGTGCACAACTTGCTTATGTGTGCATTAACCCTTTCACGCACATATGACGCAGAGGTTGCCAGATTAGCAATAAGAAAAGAGTTCTCTCACTCTTATAATTACCTCTCCATAATTAGTTTTCTGCCCACAGCTAACTCAAACACAACTCCAGAGGTTGAAGTAACTAAAAAGGTTTCTAAATACCCCTGATGGTAACAAAGGCTTTAAAGTATCCCTAATAGGCTCAACATCGCGTCATATGTCGGAGAGGGTTAAAACAGCGAAGAGGACTATAATTTTCCTTGGGAATTAGTTTCGAATTCGGTGGTACATTTTATTTGACCCCGTACATAAGTTTTTGCCCCATAGTCAGGTTCGGTTACAAACACTACTAATCGATAAATGTGAATGTTTAATGTATTCCAACTGTCTAATAACTGCCCCCCCCCCCCCCACATACGCGTCCCATAAAAAAAAGGATAAATAAAAACAAAAACAAAATCTTCTGCCGAAAAAATGAAACAAAGAAAAGAAGAATCCCACTTCTAGCCTTATTCCTGTGATTACTTACTAAGATGGCACCAAATATCAAGAGTTGTCCCGTCTCTATTTACCGTAGGCTCTGAGGTCCCCAAGAGAGGGAAGTCTGTCGTTATCTCCAGCTACTAAATCACGGTGCAAACCTCGCCAGGCTAACCCAAGTCCTATCCTGACCTTTTACAAACTCGCATATTTCACAGTTCTCCTAGTCTTAAGGGGAGATTTCCACTTGAGGGATTTTTTTCTTTACCCCTTTCTCCGTCATGTTTAGCCCCATTGCTTTTGAGATTGTAAGCCGTTCGCCCCATTATTCTGACGATTTTAAGAACTTTCAACCCATTTCTGTAAATGTTAAGACCTTTCGTGTCATTTAGGTGTCGATTTTATCCTGGCGAGCGATAGCGAGCCTGTAATTTAAGAGGAACCGGCTTTCAACCGGGATTAATGTAACAATTTATCTTGAAAGAGGCTCAAGGGGGTGTAATCTTAAGCTTGAAGGATATCTAGGGACCAAACTAAAAACCTCCCCTTACATTTCCTTCCCCCACTTATCCTTTTATCCAATTATCTTTCTCCCATTCGTTCTCAAACATCTCTTGGTTTGATCCGTGTTTTGAATGAATGTTGGCAGTGATAATTGTGGATGTTCCATACATGTCGTTATATTATGTGTCTTTAGTTTAAGTTTTCAATTCGTAACTCAAGCTAGAAACACTCATTATGCTAAGTTTATGTATGTTGTTGTTGTTGTTGTTGTTGTTGGTGTTGTTGTTGTTGTTGTGTATATTTCCTGTGTTTGTAGAGTTGACATAATTGACATATACATTATAGGTATCGTCGCACTGTAACCATTCACAAACTCCACAATGGCATCTTTGTAGAACCCATATTACAGTTCGTGTAAAGCTGAGCTACCCGGTGTATCACTCACTATACAATCATGATAATAAGGAATTATACATCACCGAATATACAGTAAATCAAGCACACAATCACACATACCACATTTACTGAAGATTTAATTTGGTTAAATATGCGCATGAGTTACTAGTTATTATGCAAGCTCTTAAGGGGAGGTCTTTAGTTTGTTCCTTAGACCTCCATCAAGCTTATAATTAGTCCCTAGACCCCTTTTCAAGATAAATGTGTACATTTTTCGGTAGAAAAAGTCCAGGCCGAAGGCCGGTTCCTCTTAAATTACAGACTCGCTATCGCTCGTCAGGCAACAATCGACAGGTAAAAGGCACGCAAGGTCTTAAAATTGACATAAATAGGGCGAAAGTTCTTAAAATCGCCAAAATAATGGGGTGAACGTCTTAAAATCTCAAACGCAATGAGGCTAAACATGAGGGAGAAGGGAGTACAGAAAAAAAAATCCTCAAGTGGAAATGTCCCCTTAAGGTGCAGGCAAACGTGTGCCAACTTACACTATTTGTATAATATATGGATGGCCTTCCTGCCTATCTGGTTCGCATGTGTGAGAGAGCTTCACATAAGATATTTAAACAGCTTCAGTTTTGTTACCTGTCAACAAGAAGACCACGATAGACTCCTTGTCAATTCCATCTGTATTGCTTCCCTTCATGGAACTCCGTACGATTTAAGGGGAGGTATTTAGTTTGTTCCCTAGACCTCCATCAAGCTTAAAATTACACCCCCTTGAGTCCCTTTCAAGATATATTTGTACATTTTTCGGTAGAAAAATGTCCCGGCCAAAGGACGGTTCCTCTTAAATTACAGGCTCGCTATCGCTCGCCAGGATAAAATTGACACCTGAATGGCACGAAAGGTCTTAATATAGGGTGAAAGTTCTTAAAATCGCTAAACTAATGGGGCAAACGTTTTATAATATCAAAAGCAATGGGGCTAAACATGAGGGAGAAAGGGGTCAAGAAAAAAATCCCTTAAGTGGAGATCTCCCCTTAAGTTTTCTCGACGCTTAAATAAACCAGTAGGGTGATAAAAGCTACCTACGCGATCCCGGAAAACAAAAAGATCAATGCTACTCTCAAACCACTTTCCCATACACATTTAAAGAGTGCGCCATTAGCCTACATCGAATCCAGACCAGACACTCTCCTCCTACACATTATACGAGGGGATATATTGAGCCCGGTGCATTATTAAGGGGAGGTTTTTAGTTTGGTCCCTAGATATCCTTCAAGCTTAAGATTACACCCCCTTGAGCCTCTTGCAAGATACATTTTTGCATTTTTCGGTAGAAAAAATTCCCGGCTGAAAGCCGGTTCCTCTTAAATTACAGGCTCGCTATCGCTCGCCAGGATAAAATCGACACCTAAATGACACGAAAGGTCTTAAAATTGACAGAAATGGGTTGAAAGTTCTTAAAATCGTCAGAATAATGGGGCGAACGTCTTACAATCTCAAAAGCAATGGGGCTAAACATGAGGGAGAAAGAGGTAAAGAAACAAATCCCTCAAACGGAAATCTCCCCTTATAAGTGGTTCGGTAAGTGTTCCCACCCATTAACTCCCACTTCCAAGGGGTGTATGTAAGAGCTGCCTGTTAACAAAAGCTATATTACAAAAGCCTGAGCTATATGAACTTAGAACCCGTACTTAAACGTTCGGAGTGGATTTTGCCTTTTGTTTTCACACTAGCTATTACTAAATAATTAAAACAAAATCACATTCCAAGTCGGGCCAAGATTCCTACTGAGCTTCGTTCCTTGTTTTTCTCTCTTTCTCTCCTTTTCTCTCTTTGTCTGGCTTGTATCCATTCGGGCCCATTAAGCCAACTGTTTGAAGACGTTTATCCCCATCCAGGTGTCTATTTCTTCCTGGCGAGCGATAGCGAGCCAGCATTGTATGGAGATATCCGGCTTCGCCGGAGACATTTTTCTAGCGAAAAATGTACAAATTTAGCTTTCTGTAAAAACAAAATATATATATATGCTGGCTCGCTACCGCTCGCCAGGAAAATATTGACACCTGGATGGGGGTAAACGCCTTAAAACAGTAGGCTAAACGGGGCCGAATGGATACTAGCCAGAGAAAGAGAGAAAAGGAGAGAGAAAAAGCAGGTGACCCCCCTTACTAGAAGATAGATCAATACAGTATTATAAGCAAAGTGAGAAACTTCAATAACTAAAATATTCTTGCAAGTCTCAATTAGATAACGATTTGTATTTAGTTAAGATTTTCATGTAGTACCACCTCTAATTTCGAATTATTTATACAACTAATAATTGTACAGTCGTGAACATATTTTCTTAACCACCCAATGATTCTCATTGTGCAATTACAACTATTATAATTAATTTACGAATAAACTTTATGTTGCCTAAATTTACAAATTGATAATTACATTAATTTTTGACTATTTTATATAAACTGGTCGTTTCAATATGTAATACTTGCATACTGAAAATACAGGGTGGTTAAGGGAAGACTGGCCGTTTGTTTGGTCTATTAATTCATTTATTCATATATTTTTAAAGTTCCCTCCCTAGACCTCCATCAAGCTTAGAAAAACACCCCCTAGACCCCCCTTCAAGATAAATCTGTACATTTTTCGGTAGAAATTTTTTCCGGCCGAAGGCCGTTTCCTCTTAAAATTGCAGGCTCGCTGTCGCTCGCCAGGAAATAATCGACACCTAAATGGCACGAAAGGTCTGAAATTGACAAATAAATGGGGCAAAAGGTCTTAAAATCGCCAAACTAATGGGCCGGACGCCTTATAATCTGAAAACTAGTGGGACTATACATTAGGGAGAATGGGGTCCAGAACAACGGTCTGCCTCCCCTTAAGAACATAATGTCCACGACTGTACCTCCCTGAATCGACGAGTAAATTGAGATTTGAAATTTGTAATAAGTGATTGTTACAGGTCCTTCCTAAGTTGAATAATAACACCAGGAGGTAGCTAGAATACATAGGAATATAATTATAATGTAAAAGAATATATTTTGTGAAGGTAGCCAACATTAAATTAAAGTGTCGTCTAACTGGGTCAATTAAAGTGTCGTCTAACTGGGTCAATTAAAGTGTCGTCTAACTGGGTCAATGAAAGTGTCATCTAACTGGGTCAATTAAAGTGTCATCTAACTGGGTCAATTAAAGTGTCATCTAACTGGGTCAATTAAAGTGTCATCTAACTGGGTCAATTAAAGTGTCGTCTAACTGGGTCAATTGTCTTTGTTCAGCATACGATGACGCGTTCTTTCCTTTTAATGTGCTTATCATGAGATGATTTGATTTATTTTAGGAAGACATTTTGAAGTCAGAGATAATTACGCTAGTTTTTGTCCCGTTTATTTCCAGAGATCCTCCATAAACTGCATAAAGTGTCGTTTAATAATAGCAGACAATAAGAGAGAAAAGCGGCATCGTATCTTGAAAGGGTTAAGGGGAGATATCCACCTGGAGGATTATTTTCTGAACCTCTTTCTCCCTCATGTTTAGCCCCATTGCTTGTGAGATTTAAAGATGCTTGCCCCATTAGTTTGGCGATTTTAAGAACCCTCGCCCCATTTCTGTCAATTTTCAGACCATTCGTGCCATTTAGGTATAGATTTTTGCCTGGCGAGCGATAGCGAGCCTGTAATTTAAGGGGAACCGGCCTTTGGCCGGGAAATTTTTCTATCGAAAAATGTACAAATTTATCTTGAAAGGGGGTCAAGGGGGAGTAATTTTAAGCTTGATGGAAGTCTAGGGAATCAACTAAAAACATCCCCTTAAATAAATAAGTCAATTTAAACACGTACCCTAGCCTGAAGTGCCTGCTGGTGCAGGGAGTCGAGGGGCATGGGGGGCGGGGGGCACGGTGCTCCCCCCTCGTGTTTGATGGCGATGGTGGGATGGACGTTCTCTCGCTGGGGTGTGTGGGGGGGAGTGGGGGGCTCGCCACCCCCCTCATCCCCGCCCGCAACGCTGTTCTTCAGGTTCTCCAGCAGTTTGCCTGGGGAAGGAAGAGGAATGTGGTCAATGGAAATGCAATCACTTTACAATATTAAGGGGGGTCACCTGCTTTTTGTTCTCTCCTTTTCTCTCTTTCTCTGGTTTGTATCCATTCGGCCCCATTCAGCCAACTATTTTAAGACTTTTATCCCCATCCAGGTGTAAATTTTTTACTGGTGAGCGGTAGCGGCCAGCATATTTTTAAAAATGTTTTTGACAGCAGGCTTAATTTGTACATTTTTCGGTAGAAAAATTTCTCAGGCGAAGCCGGATTTCTTCATATAATGCTGGCTCGTTATCGCTCGCCAGGAAGAAATCGACACCTAGATGGGGATAAACGTCTTAAAATAGTCGGTTGAATGGGGCCGAATGGATACAAGCCAGAGAAAGAGCGAAAAGGAGACAAATTAATAAAGCAGGTCACCCCCTTAATATAACCTAATCTATTTAATATACATTTACGATAATGTACAGCACAGATAATAACATTTAAAATATGCTAACATTTAGCTTCATTAATATATTATATACATATACATATTATGAAAGACACACTCAAATTCTTATAACAAACAAACACTGCAAAGAAAAGATTCTAGCATTTAAATGTTTAATATAATATAATTTTATACAATATACTGTACTGGTAGAAGAATTACTGTACAGTTTATTATCATTTAATCTTATCACAGTACTACTTTGCATATGTAACATATGCAGTCAGGAAAATATATTATTTATTTATTTATTGACAATATACACTGTCAGCGAGGGACAAGCATTAATGTCAAGATACTACATATCAATGATTTTATTAACATTAAGAATAACCTTTCGCATTTCCCACATTTAAAACTTACACCCCAATCTACGTTCATGACTCCTTCATATATTATGCTTATGAAGAGAAACAATATTAAGACGAACACTTTAAACAGAAGGAGAATAGTGTAAGGGAGCCCACCTCACTTGTTTTCTCTTTCTCTCCCTCTCTATTTGGCTTGTATCCATTCGGCCCCATTCAGCCTACTGTTTTAAGACGTTTACCCCCATCCAGGTGTCAATATTTTTCTGGCGAGCGGTAGCGAGCCAGCATATATATATTTTTGTTTTGAGAGCAAGCTAAATTTTTACATTTTTCGATAGAAAAGTGTCTCCGGCGAAGCCGGATTTCTTCATACAATGCTGGCTCGCTATCGCTCGCCAGGAAGAAATCGACACCTGGATTGGGATAAACGTCTTAACACAGTTGGATGAATGGGGCCGAATGGATACAAACCAAAGAGAGAGGGAGAGAAAGATAACCAAAAGACGGTGACACCCTTTAAAGCATCTACTATTTTAATCTCCAGTATAACCGAGTTTATATTAGTTCTCCCACAATCTTGCATACTCTAATTAAGTATAATACAAAGGAAAATCGGACACTGGAGAAGAAACAAAAGGTGTATGTTGCCTTTATGGACTTGGAGAAGGCCTATGACAGAGTGGATAGAGAAGGTTTGTGGAAAGTACTTAGAATATACGGAGTAGAGGGCAAGTTACTGAAAGCAGTGAAGAGCATGTATGAGGGTGCAAAGGCGGCAGTACGTGTGGAGAGTGAGCAGAGCGAGTTCTTTGACCTGAATGTTGGTTTGAAACAGGGGTGTGTGATGTCCCCGTGGTTGTTTACTGTATATATGGATGGAGTTATGAAAGAAATACTATCAAGAGCAGTGGATGTTGGTGTATCGCTGAAAAGGGAGGGAATTGAGTGGAAGCTACCTATACTGCTGTTTGCGGATGATACAGTTCTGATGAGTGATAATGAATGGGAGTTGCAGGGTCTGGTAAATGAGTTTGGAACAGTGTGCGAAAAACGGAATTTGAAGGTAAATACGGGGAAGAGCAAGGTTATGGTCTTCGAAAGGGGTGAAGTCACAGAGTGTGAGGTGAAGCTGAACGGTCAGGCTATGGAGATCGTCAACTCTTTTAAGTATCTGGGCAGTGTGTTGAGTAAAGATGGGACTATGGATGAAGAGGTGCGGGAGAGGGTACAACAGGGGAAGAGGGTTGTAGGAACGCTAAAAGCAGTAACAAGAAATAGGGTGGTCAGTATGGAAGTGAAGAAGTCCTTGCATGACAGTGTGGTAATCTCGACACTGACTTACGGAAGCGAAGCATGGACGTTGGTTGAGAGACTCAGACCAAGAGTGAGAGCAGTGGAAATGAATTACTTAAGGAGTGCGTGCGGAGTTACATGGAGGGATAGACAGACTAATGAGGAAGTAAGAAGGAGGTGTGGTGTGGAGGTAGATGTGCTGGAAAGTGTGAAAAGGAACAACTTGAGATGGTTCGGCCATATGGAACGTATGGAAAGCGAGAGAATGACTAAGAGGGTGTACGAGAGCGAGGTGGAGGGACAGAGGGGGAGAGGTAGACCGAATATGAGGTGGAAGGATGGAGTGAGGAAGTACATGAACGAAGGCGGTGCTGGTTGGGGGGAGGGGCGTCGACTGACTGGGGACAGAGGTGCATGGGGGCGGTTCGTTCGTGGCCACCCCTTCGGGGATCACGGCGTCAGGCAATAGATAGATAGATAGAGAAATCGGACACTCATAAATAACTCAAAAATTGCTGAAAATTCGTAGCGGATTTGCAGACTCTGATAAAGTTCGATGCTCATATGACACCGACTTAAAAGGAAACATATACATTTTGGATTCAAGAAGCAGGTAAGCGGTGGTCGGGCCCATTAATCAACCCAGGTGAGTCCCCTGCTACTAGTTCTCGTAATGGGAGAGTCGCGCGGGCTAAAAAAAAAAAGAAATTGGACACATCACCCACTAAAAAATGAGACACATCAACAAATTAATGAGACGCGGGGACAGGACCAATCTCTGCCCGACCAGGGGACCCGCCGTTTGTAGGGAGAATAATATGTCAACGTATTTACACTTGCAAACAGGGGACGAATTCATCAAACTATATACCACCAAATTCACTAGTAAAGTCGAGGGTAATTCAATATGGTCAGCTCGAAAATGTATCCTTGGTTCATTATGCACTCACTAGGATCTTAAACACCACATTCCTTTACCATGTTATTGATTAAAATGGGGTTTATGGAAACAGTTCTGTGGTGGTAAATGGGAAGGGTAAACATTGGTGGTATGGTAAAGTTAATTAACCCTTTCAAGCTCCAATACGCGTTTCTGTTCTGTTTTCTGGCTACTATTAGACGATTTTATTCAGATTAGTAACGGTATACGGAAGTCAAAGGGTTAATTGAGATATTATTAACCCTTTTAATACCCACAGATCCTTCCTAAGCTGCATAACATAGTCTAATGATAGCCAAAATAAACTGGTAAAACGCGCCAGAGCTTCAAGGGGTTAATAAAGGCCCAGGAGTATACCTCGATATATGAAATCATGGCACTCTCCGATCGTGAACATCTGATAAACCGTATGTTTTTATGCTTAATAATGGGAGGATATCCTAAGCTATTTGTATACATTGTGTAAATGGTATCCAATAAATATAGCGGATCTATATTCGCTTTGGTAGTTTTCCCCATATCATACAACATTTATATATAGCGATGTAGCAAGTAGACGAAATTATTTAATTACAAAGGCAACGAAACAAATTACATTAATGCCCTATGTGTGACATATTTGGTTATATGCAAAATAATGGAAGTTCGAAAGAAGCCAGAAAGAAGCCAAGTATGCAACATGGCACATATAGTTAAGTAATGACAACATTCTCACTGACTATGGGCGCCACAGTCGAAGGCCGAGCTAAGGCTGCCTGTAAATTTCACACTCAAAATTGGTTTATTGATTCCAAATAGCAATGGCGTCGTAACTGATGAATCCGGAATGATTAGAGTAAGGTTGTTGGGTATAAAACTGGTTACGTAGAGAGATCAAACTCTCATGAATTGTGTTCATGATAGCTGCATGTTGACAGACAATATTGATATTAGTAAACACAACAGAGGAGAAGAGTGCTACCACTCTTGAGTCGAGCGTAGCTTACGAAATTGATTGTTTAAAAGGACCTGTGTATCACTTCAATGCTATAAGTAACCAATTTATTATAGCCACCAACGAAACTGAAAGATGCAATATTTTTAAGGGAGCCCACCTCGCTTTTTTTAGATTTCTCTCCCTCTCTCTTTGGCTTGTATCCATTCGGCCCCATTCAGCCTACTGTTTTAAGACTTTTACCCCCATCCAGGTGTTAATATTTTCCTGGCGAGCGGTGGCGAGCCAGCATATATGTATTTTTGTTTTGACAGCAAGCTAAATTTGTACATTTTTCGATAGAAACATTTCTCCGGCGAAGCCGGATTTCTCCATAAAATGCTGGCTCGCTATCGCTCGCCAGGACGAAATCGACACCTGGATGGGGATAAACGTCTTAAAACAGTTGGCTGAATGGGGCCGAATGGATACAAGCCAGAGAGAAAGATAACAAAAAAGCAGGTGACCCCCCTTAACCCGACATGTCTACCTGTGTCTACATATCAAATACGTACTGAAGAATTTAGGCAAACACATATCTTGATTTAGTACTCCCCTCAAGTTGATCCTATGTTGGTTAAAATACCTTACTTTATGATACCTTATGATGTGTTCGCCACTCTTCTAGCGGCACCAAGGAGCGCGACGCCCCTCGTTTTGGGTGGTGATTTGGTGCAGTAGACTGTTTGAAGCGACAGCTCGCTCCCTTGCGAGGATGGGCTCGTCTGGCACCTTTTGCAGTTCGACATCCAGGGCTCTCTTGAAGCTGTCTAACGAGACGTCCCTCATGTCTCTTACTCGCCGTGGGAGTTTGTTGAAGAGACGTGGGCCTCTGTGTGATAACCAGCCCTCTCGCAGAGAGCCCATAGCACCCCTGTTATTCATCCGGGGGATTTCGCATTCCCAGCCTCTCCTATCACTGAATTTCATGACTATCGGAGTATGTAGGTTTGGTACTAAACCCTCTGCGATTTTCCACGTGTATATTATTAGGTAACGTTCTCTTCTACGTTCCAGTGAGTACAGATTCAGTGCTCTTAAACGCTCCCAATAGTGTAGCTGTTTTATCGAACTTATATGCGAAGTGAAATTTCTTTGTACACTCTCTACGTCATTTATTTCACCTGCTTTGTATGGGGATGTTAATACGCTGCAATATTCAAGCCGCGGTAGCACTAGAGATTTGAAGAGCGTTATCATAGGTACTTCACCACGTGTTTTACAAGTACGCAGAATCCAACCCGTTAGACGTTTCGCAGCCGCCACTTTGACCTGGTTATGTACTTTGAAACCCATATTTTCAGACATTAATACCCCAAGGTCTTTCACACTGTCTTTCCGTTCTATTATGTGGTTAGATTCTGTTAAGTAATTTGTAATTTCTTTAACACCATTATTATCTCCGTACCGTATTAATTGGAATTTTTCCTCATTGAATTGCATGTTGTTTTCCCTGGTCCACTGGAACACTACATTCATGTCTTCCTGCAGTCGGCCCGTGTCTTCTTGTGTGTTTACTATCTTGCTTAATTTTGTGTCATCAGCAAAAGACGACACCGTACTGTGTCTGGTGTTGGTATCTATGTCGCAAATTAGTATGAGGAACAGAAGGGGCGCTAGCACTGTTCCTTGGGGCACTGAGCTTTTGACATCCGAAGGCTCAGATGGTTTACTGCATGGTTTACTGCACTGACCAGACCTGCTACAATATGAAATGCCCAGCTTTTCATATTAAAGGGACTTGGAGATATGCTAGACCTAACACGAATGGTAGCCCAAAAAACTCTCTAGCTATGCGAGGACGAGACAGAGGAAAAAGGCAAGGAGGGAAAGGGCAGACGAAGATGAAGACACTGAGGGAGATGGAAGAGCACATAGAACACCTCGAGCACCTCCTGGCCTCCCAAGAGTGGCAAATACATCCCGAAGACTATTAGGTACACATAGTACTCCAAACAATCCCTCCCCAATCTTGTTTGCAAATATCCAAGGCCTAAAAAATAGAACCACGAACAAAGTACCATTTATTAGGGGCCTGCTAGAAGAAGGAAACAAATATGATGACTCTTCTCTCACAATATCTCCAAGACACAAGACACAAAACACAAGATAGAGGCTAATTGATACGGTACCTGTGTATTTTTTTTTTTTTTTTTTTTTTTTTTCTATATTCCAACTACTCCCTCTCGGGCATAGGCTGAGAGCCTGTACATTCCACCGCTCAACACGGTGAAGCCCGTGAGGTCTTGTTCCAGTCTGGGGAGTGAGACATGTGAAGCAACCATCATGGCTCGAAACAGCTCCATCTCTGAAGCGGCCGGTTGCTTCGCTCAGGTGCTTCACCGTCTCACCCTCCAGACTCAGACCCTCACTCTCAGAACGCCACCTATTGAGCAGTGAACTCACTATGCATTGTCCCCCTGTAACATATTTTGAATATGGGAATATTCATACAGTGTTATTTAATCAGGGAACAATGAGGGTATTTTTTTGGCATTTCGGTGGGCTTTGTGGTAATGCACTGATACTAGGTACAGCACAAATTCAATCCCAATAATATCTTCCCATTGACATATCGGGATTTGAACCCGGGTCCATTGGATTACCAATCCAGTGGCATGACCACTCCACCACACCTCCCCTACATTTATTGTGGTACTTTCCAATTACTGTACTTCATTAAGGGGAGGTATTCAGTTTATTCCCTAGACCTCCATCAAGCTTTAAAATACGCCCCATTGACCCCTTTTCAAGATTAATTTGTACATTTTTCGGTAGAAAAATGTCCCGGCTGAAAGCCGGTTCCTCTTAAATTACAGGCTCGCTATCGCTCGCCAGGATAAAATCGACACCTAAATGGCACGAAAGGTCTTAAAATTGACAGAAATGGGTTGAAAGTTCTTAAAATCGTCAAAATAATGGGGCAAACGTCTTAAAATCTCAAAAGCAATGGGGCTAACCATGAGGTAGAAAGGGGTCAAGAACAAAATCCCTCAAGTGGAAATCTCCCCTTAACCTACTCCTAATCTATCTATCCTAACCTAACCCATATAAGCCAATATTGATAGAGACAGTATAGAAGTTAGTTCAGTAACTTGTGTATGACCAACCAGCAGAGCAAGTTGACGAATGCCTTACCGGGAAACGTTAACCCCTTCTGTACAGGCGACGTCCTTTTAACTTTATTTTGGCTACTGTTGGGCGAGTTTATTCAGCTTAGGAAGGATGTCTACCAATTAAAATGCTACAGATGATCTCAATTAATCCTTTTAGCTACCATATATCCTTCCTACGCTACATAAAATCGTCTTAATCTAGCTGAAATCAAATACAAAAGACGTCGTTGGTACAGAAGTGGTTAATAAATGTTCCTTACCTATCGTACATGAACTGTCGGTGTGGGTGACGTCCGGGGGGAGTCCTGTTAGAATTATTGACCTTCATTATCGCGCGCTGCTCCGGTAAATGGACACGACCAGGGCTTAATGATACCAAGAAACGCAACCTGACTAACTGATGAGCGCTAGGTGGGTGTGGGTGTGTGTGTGTGTGTGTGTGTACACATCGTCCAGAATGGTTCACTCACACAACATATAAGACACACTCACAGCTTCGAAACCATGGACAATCTATTCTCAAACCAGTTTATGCCTGATGTTATATGTAAAATGGTTCACGATATTTTGTCTGTTTATCTTTAATATTTGGTAATGTGTATGTAATAATATGAAAGTGTTTACCTTTAATGATTTAATATGTTATAAATAAATAACGATATTAATCTTATGTTGGACTACAGTTGTAGTTTAAAATTCTAAAGTTCTATATTCTATATTCGAACTTTGTAAAGTGTTTGTATTAAATACTAATGTAAAAATTTAAGCTGTGGTCAATAAACTATCTATCTATCTATCTATGTGTGTGTGTGTGTGTGTGTGTGTGTGTGTGTGTGTACACAGTATTGCAATGTGTGTGTTTTGATATCACCATAGGAGAAGGTACGGCTTGGATTATGTATGACACATCCTGTCATAACTCATAATTATAATCTAATAATAGTTCTTCATTATATTCATATTAACATTAGAATCTTCTATGCAGGTAGAGAAGGATTACAACCGAGCGTTAGGAGAGAATTTATTTTAAAGTGTTCACAAGTACGTAAGGCAACGCTCGGTTGCGACTGTGCTGTTTAGGGAGTGGGGAGGGGTATAGAGGGAGTACAGTTCATAGGGGGCAAGTATTACCCTCTGCAACGATTGTCCATTGCTATTTTACGACTCTGTCCACTATGCTATACCTATTTATATGTCTGAGTTATCGCGCTCATGGCCATTCAGGGCGAAAGGTGAATACTGAGCTGAATTCCAAAACAAGTAAATCATTACATTAACTCTCAAGATATATGATTATGCCAGTTATGCTGATCGTGAGAAATGCCCTCCCAGAAGCTGTGGTCGCATGGGGTCTGAATTTTTCATCGCGGGATCCAGGGTTTTATGGCTCGCTGTTCTTAAGAAATTACTAAATCAGTTATGTTTATAGATTGGGGCCGATATTTCATCACGGGGGAGTAATATTTGACCACACAAAAGGACAATTTTGATCAAACCTCTCGCTGCGTTATATAGAGGTGATTTATTGATTTAAGCCGATGTCACACGAACGCTTTTTTCCGTCAATTTTCCATGAGCAAGTGTTGTCTCGTATTATTTCGGAACATTTCCGCACTGGTATCGGTAACTAGACTGAAGGTAGATAATGTTACGCGGCTGAAGTCTGATGAAGTGTCATTTTTTAAGCTTCCAGACCATAATTGCTCGTAAAAATTGCTCGAAAAACTGCTCGTGTGATTTATTGATTGACTATGCCACAGTGGAAGCGTCTTGAAGTCTAGGTCCGGAATAATAAATACCGTGCATTAGTTGGCCGAGGCGATATATCCAGTCAATCCGGAATTCTTTGCATGCTTAAGGGGGTAGTGCTTTGTATTTTGGTCTATGTATCTATTTATTATTTTATTTTTGAGTTTTCGGGCTAGACCTCCATCAAGCTTAACAAAACACCCCTATAAATAAATGTGTACATTTTTCGGTAGAAAAATATCTCGGCCGAAGGCCGATTCCTTCTAAAATTACAGGCTCGCTATCGCTCGCCAAGAACAAATTGACACCTAAATGGCACGAAAGGTCTCAAATTCGTCAAACTAATGGAATGAACGCCTTACAATCTCAAAAGTATTATGCTAAACATAAGGGAGAAGGGGGTCCAGAAAAAGAGACTACCTCCCCCTTAATATGAGTTCTCGCTTATCGATGTCGTAAATCTGACCCATTCTTTTTGCCAATTTATTTAGATTGGTGTATTTTCTATTATAATACAAGAACGTATATCGGATACAAAGTGATGAATGAAGCGGCGATATAGTTTCCAATGATTCAACTACACGCTAATACTATAAAGGTAGGCATTATAAACAAAACATAATTACCTGCTATACCTGCGCTGAACATTTGTTGTGTACTAGAACTCTTCCATGAACATTTGTTGTGTACTAGAACTCTTCCATGAACATTTGTTGTGTACTAGAACTCTTCCATGAACATTTGTTGTGTACTAGAACTCTTCCATGAACATTTGTTGTGTACTAGAACTCTTCCATGAACATTTGGTGTGTACTAGAACTCTTCCATGAACATTTGTTGCACGTTTATAAAAGAGGATTGTGTTCAATACGATATCCATAACGTGAAAAAAAAAAATTGAAAAGCCCAGTGAAGCTTGGAATTATAATCTAATATATAATTATATATAAAGGAGAGAGAGAGAGAGAGAGAGAGAGAGAGAGAGAGAGAGAGAGAGAGAGAATATAGATATAATAGATAGATATAATAGATAGAAAGATATATATAGAGATATAGATAGATAGAGATAGATAGATAGATAGAGATAGAGATAGAGAGAGAGAGAGAGAGAGAATTAAAATGATTGACAAAGATAATGATACAAGCTACCTTTAAAATAGACCAGAGGAGTAGTAATTAAAGTGGTCCAGGTGTACGATGTCAGTAGAATACACCTGTCATGGCCGGCGGGGGTGGTGATGTCAGGCCACCCCTTCATAACGCCAAGGAGATAAGACAGAGAAGTAAAAACAGCCGATAAGACAGAGAGAATAACATAGAATAACAGTAAATAGACCAGAGAAGAGGATAAAAGAAGCCCTGGTGTATGGTGGTTGTAGAATAGGTGGTGGTGGTGTATATGTGGCGGTCCCTTAATGACGCCAAGGAGGTTAGAAGTTACGTAACTTTATAGCAAAATATACCTAGTAATGCTGCTGGTGATCTTGCAGTAGCGCCAAGAAGATAAATAGAAAGAGAAGTAATGAGAACCGAAAAGCAGAGAATAACAAACTATCAGTATAATGGCTAGACAAACTATGAAAGAGGTCCAGGTTATGATGGTAGTAGAAAAGACCTGTTAATGGTGGTGATGGTGGTGATGGTGGTGGTGGTGGTGGTGGTGGTGGTGGTGGTGGTGGTGGTGGTGTTGTTGGTGGTGGTGTGTTGCGGCCCCTTCATAGCGCCGTCAAGGGCCTGTTTCTGATAGCCATCGTCCACGGTAATTAATGACACACACACATGGCCGACTCGGGGGAAAGGCCTCGCTACTCCGAAAAAAGGCTAACTAAGCGGGGCTATACGAACGGTTTTTTCCGGTAACTTAAATGTTAGTACTTTTAATCCGATTTCCTGTAACAAATCGCTTGGTGGCAGCTACAATTATATAATAAATTTATTATCGAATTGAACACGATAGCAATTATATATATTGTATAAATATGATTGGACAATGTGAGGTTCTTCCTACATAAAAAAAGAAAGATAACTACTGGTAGTTGGAATACAATGTTAAAGGATAACAACAACAAAAATCGTACATAGTCATTTAGGATAAATCTTGTTACCCGGAAAAAGTGTCTAGGTCTCCCACCTCATACACTACTCTGTGAACTGGCTGCAAGAAAGTTGTTTTAACAGTAAATTGCCAAAAAAAAAAAAAAAAAAAAATCTAGTCAGATTCCGTGATATAGTTGGTAAAAAGGTATACACCGCTAGGAAGTAACTGGAAAAAGTGTGTATTGGATTGCGAGAAATATGATAATTATGTATGACAATAATATCTTACAACTACCGTTTTCGTATTATTGGTTTGAGTTAAGGGTAAAGCAATACTGATATATGTGATGCGTATCCTACACATTATTTATACATATATTTATATATATATTTATACATATATATGTATATATATGTTTAATCTATGTGCAATATTTTCGGAGAACCATATGATTATTCATATGATTATATATGTACATTCTGAAATTAATTTTTTGCTCCAATGTAGTTCCCGCCAGTGGAACAATTATACAATATAATCAATAGCAGAAAAAGCGAATACTTACTAAGCGAGAATTCTTGCTAGCCTACATCACATATTCTATTTTCGAATGGAACCATAATCTAGGCTAAACGGTTCCCAAAGAAATCGCTTTTAAACGATCGCATTTGGAGAAAATGAATTGATCAATTTGGCGTCAAAAGCAACGAATCATTTATCATCCGATGGATCTTTTCTGGATCAGTCGTAACTAATAAGAGCATAATGGAGGCCGGGGATCCTCAAGACAGAACCCAGGAGCTTATCCCAGGCGCCAGGTGAGATGGGATTCTCAACTTTACGACCTGTTACCGTAAAGTTCAGTTTCACGATCGCTTCAGTCACGCGGCTTCTCTCCTCGGCGAACACGATTTTCGGTCGCGGAGATTTCATATTTTGTGAAATCCTACGAATTTTCCGTAATGGTTCGAATTTAGTGCCATTAGACGGACGGTGAACAAAGGATCATGACGGAGTAAAATTCCACCAAGCCGATTTCAAGGGCAGGCGGGGAGGGTGTGCCTAGATATCCTATACAATAAAGGAAATTGCCGGCTTGCGAGTTTTGGTCTATAAGGTGGTTGGAACTGTAGACAACGACATTTAACATAATTTACAGCTAAAATACGGTCGTAGTATATATATATATATATATATATATATATATATATATATATATATATATATATATATATAACCCAATTCAACATAATATTTATCCATCAGAAACGTGCATTATTATTGCATTTATGTTTAATATCGATGTTCTACTGCTCCAACTTCCTTATAGCCTGAAACTCGCAAGTGGTCAATTGTGAAACATATGAGGTATTACGCCATTTTGTTGTCGTTGATTTTTAATACTAGGCTATCATAAAAGATTAATCTAACGACAAGCAAGTTCTATGGACAACTACATCAAATTTCAACAAACTTATGATAAAGAAAATAATGTTATCTTTAACTCACTGTAAGTTTTAACTTTTTAATAGGATATATGAGAACACCTAGACAAGAGGGACTTGAATGATTTGGGTCGGGATATACATTATCCTACTGTATATACGTCTTCTTCAACTTAGTAATTAAACCAAGCAAAAACAATCAAGAATTACTTCAAGCAATGAAGAAAACTCCCAATTCTCTCGATTACGATGATCCATTACCGAAAACATATACTGTAAATTATCCACGGCTAAACAATTATTGTGTCGGGATAATCAATGTCTCAAATATAGCGAAAACGAACGAAAGGAAAAATAGTAGTGAAGGGGGTTAGGGGGAAGTGGTGATAGGGCAAGGAGAAAGTTGGATGGAAGGGATTTTTAGTCAGAGAAAAAGATATAGCGTAACTTGGCCGTTCCCTGTTGACTTAATCCCACCTCGCCTTTTTCTCTTTCTCCCCCTCTCTCTTTGTCTTGTATCCATTCGGCCGCATTTAGCCTACTGTTTTAAGACGTTTACCCCCATCCAGGTGTCAATATTTTCCTGGCGAGCGGTAGCGAGCCAGCATATATATGTTGTTTGTTTTGACAGCAAGCTAAATTTGTACATTTTTCGATACAAAAATGTCTCCGGCGAAGCCGAATTTCTCCATACAATGCTGGCTCGCTATCGCTCGCCAGGAAGAAATCGACACCTGGATGGGAATAAACGTCTTAAAACAGTTGGCTGAATGGGGCCGAATGGATACAAGCCAGAGAAAGAGAAATAACGAGAGAAAAAGAAAACCAAACCCAGTGACCCCCCTTAAATGCCTCCGAGTGTGCCGACCGTCGAGGGGCTAGAACTGGTAAACGATCAGGAGGGATTAGAGAGTGAGTCCAGAGTTACCAAATCAAGGCCGCTAGATTGTAAATACATGCCGATAATAGCTAGAATAACGGCACAATCTCTATAATATCTCTTGACAACGGTTCAAATCGGCAGAATATCGCTAGAATTCATGTAGCTAGATGTAAAATGTGCCTCTAGATAGAAGTAAATACCTATAGATCTAGCGGGAAAGTAGCTAAATTGGCAACACTGCGGCTGAGTGACTCATGAACGCGAGCCTCACCTGGATAACAAGATAAAGGCCAAAACCTTTGATGGAAAGTTTTCTGGCAGCGATACTGGTTCAATGGCTTTTTGACTCTGGGAGGTCCCTCCTAAGCTGAATAAAACTGCCTGGTCGGGGTTAAAGTAAAACAAAAATGATTGAATTGATAAAGTTGAATAAAATAATATTGTAATTATTCAGCTTTTACATAGTTTTATCGTCAAGTAAGTTGTAAATTGTGAAAACTTAGCATCATCATGATAAGAGTCATAGCAGAGGCTTGTTTTTTTTCTCATTAATCATCGAGAAATCAGCTGCTAATAGAATCACATTTTCGCCAGGTTAACAGAAACAGAGTATAGACTGCCCCCATTCCCTTCTCCTCAGACTCATCCACTTCTTGTGGGAACGTCTGGGGAGAAGAAGAATAAGTATATAAGGAAAAATAACGTGGATCTGTACCTCGGGGGGGGGGGGGGGGGGAAATGCTATACTTGTAAGTCCTTTCTGTTTGTTATACTATATTCTAGCTATATCTAGATCATTTTAAGCAGCTTAGGAAGGATCTGTGGTAGTTAAAATGGTTGATTGAGATAGTTCGAAGCCTTGTAATTGCGCGATCCTTCCTAAAGTGAATACAATCGATAAGAACATGGAGAGAGTTCGAAGCCTTGTAATGGCTAGCGATCCTTCCTAAACTGAATACAATCGATTAATAGCAGCCAATATAAAAGAAAAAGAACATCGACGGTACAGAAGGGGTTAAAGTTCCCGAAGCTCTATACAAAATAATCGACCGTGCTCGAGCTTACAGGTCGTTGGGAGCCTATTAACTCCTTGAAGCTCTGATGCGTTTTAGCAGTTTAATTTTGGCTATCATTAGACGATGTTATGAAGTTTAGGAAGGATCTGTGGGTATTAAGAGGGCATAGACTGTCTCAATCAACCCTCTGACTTCCATATACCCTTCCTAATCTGCATAAAATCGTCTAATAATAGCCAGAAAAAGAAAAAGTGCGCCATCGATCCTCAGGGGGGGGGGGGGTAATATATATATATATTTACGCCGGGGAAGGTTGGGTGCAGACAGATACAGGGCGTTATTATTAGGAAGGGGTTAAGGTCGGGGCGGAAAGAGAGAAACTAATATTATACCGTGTTGGCAGAGTATTGTGGTTAAAGGGAAAGAGTTTATTTATTGGTCGATTGACTTATATATCAATTATTCTTTTAGTGTGTGTCTGTGGGGTGTGTGTGTGTGTGTGTCTGTGGTGTGTGTGTGTGTGTCTGTGGTGTGTGTCTGTGGTGTGTGTGTGTGTCTGTGGTGTGTGTGTGTGTGTCTGTGTGGTGTGTGTGTGTGTCTGTGGTGTGTGTGTGTGTCTGTGGTGTGTGTGTTTGTATGTCTGTCTGTGTTTGTCGTGGGTGTGTGTCTGTGTGTGTGTGTGTGTGTGGCAAGTTATGTGTATGATTAATAACCCGACTAGGACATCACAATGGATCTCTCCGGCTGTGTCAAAATACCTGGCTCTGAAGGGACATGGGAGGAGGAGGGGGAGGAGGAGGAGGAGGAAGATAAGCAGGACTAGGAGGAATGAGAGGAGGAATATGAATATAAGAAGAGAACAGAACAATAATTAACATAAAGTATACAAAACCGGTAAATATCACGTTTAAGATTTATTAATATCTTAGCCAGTATCCAAAAAATATATATCAATACTAAACAAAGCAAAATATATCTATGTAAAATAAATAATGTATTAGATAATGGAAAAGTAAATATTAATAATAATTATATCAGATAGACATAAATTATATTTTAATATAATATGCTTAACGAAAAATGGATTAAGCATATTATATTAATAAAAACGAAAGATGGAGGGCGGGTGCCCAACCCCGAAAGGGGTTGAAATAGGGGAGCTATCCCCCCCGCCAAAGGCGGCTTTCTAGGGCCTTTCCTAGCTGATGCTGAGAGGATTGGGTTCTAGTCATGTGGTGATGGGCTGGTCTGTCAGAGTGAGAA
Source organism: Paralithodes platypus (assembly GCA_032716605.1). Lineage (NCBI taxonomy): Eukaryota > Metazoa > Arthropoda > Malacostraca > Decapoda > Lithodidae > Paralithodes > Paralithodes platypus. The sequence continues at coordinate 44,704,409 of CM064514.1, forward strand.
CTGAGCGATCTCTGCCATACCCATAGCTTACTCTGACTGTTCCTTTTACTTATATATTTTCTAGATCACAAGTGACGGCGTCTCTTCCGTGGATTGACCTCCCAATCTACTAAGATTGGAAGCCAAAGCGTCACATTTTTTCCTTTGCCCCTCAGCTTTCTCTTCATAATTGCTGAGGGGCACAGGGCCCTGGGTGGGGCTTTGGTTTCCCGGGCGTTTCTGTCGCCCTCCTCAGCTCCCCGCCATGGAGTGGCTTCGGTCACCCATGCTTTATTTTGGTCGGCTGGGAGGGTTCTGTGGGGGCGCTCGGTTATGGCCTTGGTCTTGCTCGGGGCCTTGGGGCTGTTCGGCCAGGCAGCTTGGGGAACAACAACAACGAAAGATGGACAATATATAATATTTTGTAGAGAGGATATAATATTATTGATAATATACACAATGATAAGTAATACTTAATGTCACAATTTAATTAAACAGATTGTTAATATTATTTAAAAAATATTAATTAACATCTTGATAATTAATTATACGTTTATCTAAGCGTCTCAACAAAGTATTATCGTGTACACACAATATCCAAAGAGAAAACAATTTACGCTCTAATCTATTATATTAGCAATTATCTAACCAAATAAACGCAATTAAGGGAGCCCACCTCGCTTTTTGTCTCTTTCTCTCCCTCTCTCTTTGGCTTCTATCCATTCGGCCCCATTCATCCTACTGTTTTAAGACGTTTACCCCCATCCTGGTGTCAATATTTTCCTGGCGATCGGCAGCGAGCCAGCATATATATATTTTTGTTTTGACAGCAAGCTAAATTTGTACATTTTTCGCTATGGCTCGCTAAGAAGAAAACGACACCTGGATGGGGATAAACGTCTTAAAACAGTTGGCTGAATGGGGCCGAATGGATAAAAGCCAGACAAAGAGATAAAAGGAGAGAAAGAGAAAACAAAGCAGGTGACCCCCCATAACACGACTCTTTCATTTGCTCAATAGAGCCTTTGGGTAAACAAATTTGGCGAACATATATGGTGAATGATAAACCATTACTCACCATTATGCTTAAACATTATCTTAATCTTAATCTCTCTCTCTCTCTCTCTCTCTCTCTCTCTCTCTCTCTCTCTCTCTCTCTCTCTCTCTCTCTCTCTCTCTCTCTCTCTCTCTCTCTCTCTCCCTCTCCCTCCCTTCTCTCTCTCCCTCCCCTCCCCTCCCCCTCACTCTCCCTCTCTCTCTCTCCTCGTTCCTTATTGATTCTTGCGACATAAATATTCATTTTAATTAATTTTCTTCTTCCATATACAGTATTTACATAAATGATTTTTTCTCCTTTTATACTTTGATCAAATTATTACATCTATTATCTTCCATCTCTCTCATATCTCCTCACTTCATTGTTTTCATACTTCTCATTTCTCATTCCCAGCCAAAAAAGAAACACCCATGAATATTAAACACCCTGTATTTATGCTTCATCTCCAAAGGCCCCTCCGAATATACTCGAGAGACGCCAGCCAAATCGCCCCGCCGCGGTGTTTGAGAATTCATTAGCCCACCAAAATATACCGAGTTGTGTGTGTCTCCCATTGTTTCGCGACTGGGTGGGGCGCGGTTAAACTCTTGGGGACTGATCATGAGCTCACAAAGGAAATAAAAATACACACAAAAGGAAAAAATATGTGTGTGTGTGAGGGAGTGGTGGAGTATTGTCATAGTTCGTGTTTATGGAGGTAAGAATGTTTGTCGAGATTTGTTTGATACGCTTTTCCCAACACTCAAGAGTAGAAATATATTTAATTTTAATTATCTATATGTAGAAGATTTCATTGAAGCTAAGGTGAATACAATTACCAATTGAAGAGGATAATTTTGTTAAAAATTTCGATTACAATTTATAATCTGAAGGTACTAGATGCCCATAAAAATATCGAAATGTAGACATCTGAAATTTTCGAATGAGACAAAAAAACAATTAACTTGAGATATCTTACAGCATTCACATTCAAGAAGAAACAAACAATATATATATATATATATATCTAATAATATTTTCACCCGACTGGACAAACGGCTAGACGAGGTGTCATAATGAAGCTGCCCCGTTTCGAGGCTAGGGATATTAAGAATGAGGGCGAGGGCAGTAAAGAGTATCATGAGCGAGATGGGTGCGTGATGGGGTGTAGAAGATGATGGAGTGCAGGGCAGGGGAAAAGACCTGGAAGAGAAGGGGGAGATAGATAGATAGATAAATAGATAGATAGATATATAGATAGATATAGATAGATAGATAGATAGAGATAGAAAGATAGATACATGGATAGAATGATAGATAGATAAAAAGATAGAGAGACACATACAAATAGAGTGTTTAAGTATGTGTGTCAGTTTAATCTAAAAACTAAGAAGCGGTCCAATGATATCCTGTCTATCTACCTATCTATCTATAGATAGATACATATATATATATATATAAATAGAGAGAGTGAGAGTGTGTGTGTGTGTGTGTGTGTGTGTGTGTGTGTGTGTGTGTGTGTGTGTGTGTGTGTGTGTGTGTGTGTGAATGTAATAAACAAATATAAGAAGCTGTCAAATAGTTCAGTAAACAAACGTGAACTTAGAATCTAACTGCAACTAAAAAAGAGTAGGATTTTTTTTTCAGAGCACTGATATTTAAGCCTACCCAAAAGCGAACGGAGCTAAGGTAAGGGAGAAAAGGCACCTCGAATTAGCCTAAAATGTAAAAAAAATAAAAATATATTCGGATACAGTTTATAGTGAAAGGAAATAACGAGGAGGTACTCTTGAATAGGTGCAAACAAAGGGAGCCATGGTTACTTTATGTGTGTCTATTGTTTACTTATAACGCCAACGCCTTTATAATAGTCCGCCATGTTGTAAACCATGAGTTGTTTTATAATATACAGTATATATATATATATATATATATATATATCAGTGTATATGTGATATAGACCTTCCTTATAGAAGGAGGTTATGCATGATCCCATCCACATTTTGTTAATTATACTATATGGAACTTTAATAATCAAAGTAATAACAAAACTCAACAATTCTAATTAAATTGTCCTATATAGTTGTAAGAGTCGTTATTTTGTGGATCATTTCAAAAACATACACACAAAACAAAACAAATAACTTAGGCCAAAATAGCTAAAGAGTAACGCAACTACATTTCCAGGAAGAAAGTTTAAATTTGATGCTGGTATGGAAGGGTACGGCATTTTATGGAGCGACTGTACAGCAATGAAACAAAGACGGAACAAAGCAAGAGGCAAACCACATAGTATCAAAATTCTCCCTATAGAAAAACCCTCGATATCCCCAAGACCAATTGCTACTATGGAACAAAAAGAATATACAGAACAAAAAAATAAAAAATAAAAATAAAATGAGAAGGGAATAAAAAAATGGCACTATAAAAGAAACCTAATTCAGCCAAAAAGGAACGGATGTGAAAGTTGCTTTATTGTTGGAGAAAGTCCGACTTTTTTCCTGCTCTATCTGAAGGAAGTTAGGTTTTATTGTGAGGCTGAGTACATACACAGCGTGCTGGTGCCCTTCTTCTGGCGTATGAAAGGGTTAAATTATCACGGCTTCTCATTTCACAAGCTCTATCTTTTTTCAGTGTGTGTGTTTGTCTTCTGATTTTATTTAGCTATCTCTATCAGTATATTTATATGTATTTTAATATATTTGCTCATCAATTTGCCAATTTATACCTATATATTTAATTATGGATATATATATAATTGGAAAGTTGTACACTAACTCATCAATCCATCAATTTGTTGTTCAATCCAAACAACTGACTTCATTATAGTATTCTTTCCTTTCCCCATTTACTATCGGAGCACACTAACTTACTTATCGATCCAAACAACTGACTTATCTATAGCACTCTTTCCGTTCCCAGTTAAGTATCGGAACCCAATCCAAATCACTGACTTATGTATAGCACTCTTTCCGTTCCCAGTTAAGTATCGGAACCCAATCCAAATCACTGACTTATCTATAGCACTGTTTCCGTTCCCAGTTAAGTATAGGAAACCAATCCAAATCACTGACTTATGTATAGCACTCTTTCCGTTCCCAGTTAAGTATCGGAACCCAATCCAAATCACTGACTTATCTATAGCACTCTTTCCGTTCCCAGTTAAGTATCGGAACCCAATCCAAATCACTGACTTATCTATAACACTCGTTCCGTTCCCAGTTAAGTATCGGAACCGAATCTAAATCACTGAGTTATGTATAGCACTCTTTCCGTTCCCAGTTAAGTATCGGAACCCAATCCAAATCACTGACTTATCTATAGCACTCTTTCCGTTCCCAGTTAAGTATCGGAACCCAATCCAAATCACTGACTTATCTATAGCACTTTTTCCGTTCCCAGTTAAGTATCGGAACCCAATCCAAATCACTGACTTATGTATAGCACTCTTTCCGTTCCCCGTTAAATATCGGAACCCAATCAAACCAACTGACTTATCTATAGCACTCTTTCCGTTCCCCGTTAAGTATCGGAACCCAATCCAAATCACTGACTTATCTATAGCACTGTTTCCGTTTCCCATTAACTATCGGCACCCCTGCAACACATCAGAGAGATAGGTTTGCCGTGCCCAGACCCCCATCAGTAATTCGGCAACTCATCCCCCTCCCCTCCCCTCCCCCCTCTTCATCTGGCAATCTCTGTATCGTGGCCTGTGATGTAGGAGCAGCGATATCGGCGGCTCCGAGGGCCCATCAATGTTAGGGGGGAAGTGTACGTTCTCACACTCATCTAGCCTTAAGGGGGAGATGGGGTGTTTTTCTGGTCCCCCTTCTCCCTCATGTTTAGCCCCATTAGTTTTCATATTTTAAGAAGTTTGCCCCATTAGTTTGTCGATTTATAGACCGTTCGCCCCATATCTACGTCAATATTATGACCTTTCGTGCTATTTAAGTGTCGATGTTTTTCCTGGCGAACGATAGTGAGCCTGTAATGTTGGAAGAACCGGCCTTCGGCCGGGACAAGAGTGATCTAATTAACAGCATAACAATTAGGAATGCTGGTGGTAAAATTGATCCGTGGATACAAAGCACAATAACAATAGTTGGGAATGAAGACAGACACCGATCTAATTTCGAGGACAAAGGTTAAGATAAATTATGGTAACATTAACATCATTCCAAGGGTAAATCTAACAAAAACTAATAGGCCTCTCCAGAGCACTGACCCCCCTTCCAAGGAAACTAATAGGCCTCTCCAGAGCACTGACCCCCCTTCCAAGGAAACTAATAGGCCTCTCCAGATCACTGACCCCCCTTCCAAGGAAAAAAAAAAAAAAAAAAAACAAGTCCGTGGGTTAAAAAAAGCTATGTTAACAAGAGCCATATTTCAGCCTCGGTCCGCGTGCGAACATACTTACGAGCCGACCTGCTCAGATTTACCACATAACTCATACTGGGCCTTAGGTTACGCGTGAGAGGGAGGAGGAGGAGGAGGAGGAGGAGGAGGAGGAGGAGGAGGAGGAGGAGGAGGAGGAGGAGGAGGAGGAGGAGGAGGAGGATATGAAGTAACAAATAGGGATAAAGATAAGCAAAGTGAATGAAGTGACCATACACACACCCAAACCACCATAAATACATAATAATATACAATATACTGAACGCTTACTGCACACTAAACCCATTCACATGAGTTACTTACTTTATATTTATATACCCCTTCTTTATTATATTAACCCCGCTATTAACAAAATGAAAGAAAGTGGCAAGAAGGGCTGTATATCTAGTTGATAACGCTGGATTAAGTTGAAAGGGGTGCAAATTTGATGTTGACGATAGCGGAGCAAATTGCAGGGAAGATGACGTAATAATGTTCAATAGCCTTAAGGGGCGTTGTGGAATGACCAAGCGGTGGCAGTGAATAATGGTACTTGCTTCTGACAAAATATAAAGAGGCGTCATATATAGTATAGCCTGACTTAGAAGATCATTTAACTAGACATAGTATACAGACGAAAGCAAAAAAAAAAAAAAATTAAATACTTGAAATACTTACACGGTAAGGATGACATAAGGAATGATCAAGGGGTAATAGATGCTTGGTTTTAAACCATCGCTTTCGACCATAAATTTTTCAGGTGTAATAGAAACGAATGGCTACAGACACTATTACTGTGCAACTTTTCAGCAGGGCTATAACATATAACGTACATTTCCAAAGGGTAAAGCGAGGATAATGTGTAGGACCAGAACCTCCCGTCCCACCGAGTAAGTTCACAAATGGGCTGAGAGGTAAAAAAAAATAGCAGTGGTGATTTACAGGTGTCAGGTTCTGCGACACTCGAGCAGGGGAAGAGAAATTCGTGAGATGTTTGATGGTCTGAGAAAACGAGCGGCTGTGGTAGCGACTCCGGGGGATTTCACACGAGCATTTTTTTCTGGCAACTTGAAATCGACAACTATACAAAGAAATACAATGGAAAGTAAGCAACAACAGACTTACCTATCCCATGAAGGGTAAGGATGGGGTAGAATAATCTTTTGAATTGGAATCGGCGACTAGACTGAAGGTAGGATATATTATTATTGAATGGATGAATTTCTATAAAAGTCCAATCAAGAAGCTATTAGGAACTGAATTGCCGAAAACTAGATGACGATAACAGTGCTCGTTGACTGGGGGCCCCTTTACTGTATGTGGGTAGGAGGAGAATGACAGTAATAATAGTACAGTACCGATCAATAGTTACCTAACGCCTCAACTTTAGTCCCATCATTCAATATAAAGTGCACATTATTGTTAAGGGGAGGTATTTAGTTTGCTCCCTAAACATCCATCAAACTTAAAAAAATTGTAAATTTTTCAGTTGAAAATGTCCCGGCCAAAACTACAGGCTCGCTATCGGTCGCCAGGAAAAAAACAAACAAACAACTAAATGGCACGAGAAGTCTTTCAACTGACAGAAATGGAGAGAAAGGTCTTTAAATCGCCATACTAATGGGGTGATGGTCTTAAGAATTCAAAACTAATGGGGCTAAACATGAGGGTGTAAGGGTTATACAAGTGAAAACATTTCGCCTTAACACACCTTAATTAACAAGTGAAATTATAATTTTAAATCATGGAGGCGTTACAACACATCCAGGTAATTGTAAAAATAAGTAAATAATTATATACTCGCATTAGGACAAAAATAAGGAATGGACAACCAATCTGTTTCGAATATTCTCTCAAGACATCTTCAGGATAAGTAATATCTACTGTACATAGGGCTGGCATTGTGCATTTTTACCCAGATTAGGAAACCCCAACCGAAGTCAAAGGGTTAAGGATAAAGACCGTAGCTAAAGAGTGCACGAGGGAAGGCAAAAGGTAGGACCAGAGAGAGAAAAAAAAAAGTGGTTGGTGTCAGTGTACAGAACAGACACTATCAAAAACACTGTCCTACCTCCCCAAATTCATCCATGGGCACTCCTAAGACAAAATACATAAGATAAGTCCGAACTACTCACACATAGACCCTTTAGCATCGAGTCTCATGTTTGATTTTGTCCGATTATCTTTTGACTTAGATCAAAAGAGGATAATCATGTTTGGTATTATGAAGGTAGAGCGGGACTTTTGGGGTAGACTGTACGGAGCGGTGGTTTGGTAAGGTTACACCTAAACCCACATACACAGCTTTCCCATAAACCATGAGGGACACGCATACATTATCGCTTAAGGGGAGGTTTTTAGTTGGTTCCCTAGACCTCCATCAAGCTTAAAATTACACCCCATAGACCCCCTTTCAAGATAAATTTGTACATTTTTCGATAGAAAAATGTCCCGGCCGAAGGCCGATTCCTCTAAAAATTACAGGCTCACTATCGCTCGCCAGGAAAAAAATCAAATCGACACCTAAACGGCACAAAGGGTCTTAACATTGACAGAAATGGGGCGAAAATTCTTAAAATCACCAAACAAATGGGGCGAACATCTTAAAATCTCAAAAAGCAATGGGGCTAAACATGAAGAAGAAAAGGGCCATGAAAAAAAAATCCCTCAAGTGGAAATCTCCCCTTTAACTAATTTTAACCTTTTCTTCCTAGTTATTCGTCGTGGGAATAACGTGTCGTACTTCTAAATTAGATTTATACGAGGGTATATTCATGTTGAAAGAATCGAACCACCCTAATTTATTGATAAACTGGGAACTATGACGTGGAACCAAGGGGTCTATGCGTGGAACACATTCTTGATGAAGGCAGGTTTGACAGGTATTTAATGTACACTCGGATACCATAGTAGTCTCTCTCTAGCCCACTCATAAGAATTCGTGGAGCCCCGTATGTTTTGTTTCTGTATGTAATTATAACTCTCTGGATTAACTTTTTGATATACTACTTTTCAATAAATAGTATATTATAGCTTTATAGTTGATGTATAGAACCTTATATTCATAAATTCGTTTCCAGGGATATACTTACATTAAGGGGAGGTATTTAGTTTGTTCCCTACGTTTTCATCAAGCTTAAAATTACACCCCCTAGACCCCCTTTCAAGATAAATTTGTAAATTTTTTCGGTAGAAAAATGTCCCGGCCGGAGGCCGATTGCTCTTAAATTACAGGCTCGCTATCGCTCGCCAGGAAAAAATCGACACCTTAATGGCACGAAAGGTCTTAAATTTGACAGAAATGAGGCAAAATGTCTTAAAATGGCAAAACTACTAGGGCGAACGTCTTAAAATCTCAAAAGCAATGGGACTAAACATGAGGGAGAAACGGGTCCAGAAAAAATCCCTCAAGTGGAAATCTCCCCTTAACAGAAATAGGTGAAGTCCCCGAATATTTATGAGTGGGCTAGAGACTATGGTATCCGACTGTACACTCGAGGATAAAACAACGATCTAAACATTCTGGAAGTGGGTCGAAATCTTGTGATAATACAGTACAGACGTATGTTTCACCCGGTTCATTCCGTTCACACACATAGATATTCAGCTCACCAGTGTAAAGATGATTTTTTTTTTTCACGTGAATTTGTAACACTTAAGTGATTTGATGTATGGACGGAATATCTGTATGATTAAATTAGTAGTGTATTTTATTATGTAACCATTAATCAATATGATAAATTAACGGTTCTACTGTATATGCAATTATTCATGTAAATCAACCATAGTAAATACAACAGATCATAGAGTGGATACACATTCACGTGCGCTACTGTACCATAAGATCAAAATGTACTATACTAAGGTTATAGCTAGGATTAGATTACCAACAAATTGGATCCATTACTAGTAAGAACTATTCGATTTAGTTCACCATGGCCTTTTGTTTTCAAATCAATATATACAGTATACATACACTCAAATGAGGAAAGGATGGTCTGTGCGTGTGTGTTAGCGCGCTAGAGTGCATGTGTGTGTTATATGTGAGTAATTGAGCGTGTGCGGATATGTATAAGTACGATTGTGATAGAGTAGGAGGAGTAAGTATGTGTGTGTAAGTGGATAGAGAAGACAGGAGGGATGGAGCGAGAGAGAGAGAACTGGACGCGACAGGTGCTGCCAACTTGCGGTGTAGCGGCCAGGTGAGCAAACACAAGCCAGGTCCGCTCCCGCCCTCCTCCCCTCCTCTCTCACCCTACTTTACCGCCCCTTTTTGCCGGTATCGCGCCCAATTGTGCGCCAATATTTGTTATCTTGGGACGGCCGGGGATGGATAAGATCGCGGAATGACATATCAATAAGGTTGCGGTCGATAGTTTTCCTTTTAAACAATATTTCGAGTTTTTGCCCAGATTCCATGCAGACAGGAGGAGGTGCTTGGGAGAGGTATTTATTAAACTAGAAACTGGGCCGAAACTGAATCAAATGAGACGCTTGGATTGGTAAAACTGTATTACTAATATTGGGAAGCTTACAAGCTAAACTGAATTAATTGCAATAATAAGAAACATTATCGTAAGTCACTAATACAAATACTAGAACGGCCAAATAAATAGTAAAATATTGTAATTTGATATAAAAGCCCTCTGGCGGTTTGGCAAACAATGGTACATACAGCAAAATAATTACCGGTAATTGATATCTTATTATACTGAGAGGAAGTTGCAGTAGACAAGTAGAGTACTCATTCATAATTTCTAACAACAATATGAGTGATACAAACACACAATAAGTACGGTAAGGGAAAGAGAGATGTAAGATTATAGTCACGGGGCAAACTTACTCTTGCACTTCCCCCGGTTCAAGTATTTATCAACACAGGAAATATAAGAAACTATAACTGTAATGTATATAACGTGAACATCTATCATATAATTATTGAAATGTGATTGTACAGTATAATATATGAATGCCAAGTCGACGAAAATTTCGGATGCGTATTTGATAAAGTACAATTACTGGGTGAGCTGTCCCGAAGTGTGTACAGAGAGTTTATTGTTTACCTGCCATACAAAAGAGAAAAAGAAAACAAATATAATAATAATAAACTTCAATCCTACATTATCCAGCATTGCTCAAATGAAAATGATGTTCCGAAATTTCCTGCATAACGTAAAATAATGTAAACATCTTACATCTTACAAAGAAGGATCCTTTAGCGCAACTTTAAGTAACGAAACACTTTAGGTAGCAAGATATCCCTATGCGACTTTAATGAAGAATATATACCTACGATACTTCAATCAACAGGTTTCTCTCCTCTATGATATATACTTAGTCGACGAATATACTCTTATATCACCTCTATCAGAAACTTTCTCTCACTCCTGACATTCACTTTCATTACATCTGGGACAGTAAATTTATCTTGTGTGTGAATTAAATGAAGAATATACTCCTATCAAACGTCAGTCAGCAAATATCTCTCCTGGATGACATATAATTTGATGAATATTATACTCTGTAAATATCTCTCCTGCATGATTTAAATGAAAAATATACTCCTACCACTCCTATAACACTTCACTCGGCAAATATACTCCTACCACTCCTATAACACTTCACTCGGCAAATATCTCTCCTGGATGGCATACAGTGTACTCTAATGAAGATTATATGTGAGCAATCCTCAGCAAACATCTCTCCCGCATGACATAGCCGCAGACACTGACCATTCAGTTTTTCCCCTTGGCTGACGTAAGTGAAGACGGTCGCATGACACCGCACATGACCTGCCTGACCAGTATAGATAGACCTGCTTTATAGAGAGGCTACTACTCGAATCCGGGGGCCTAGGGCGGGGCCAAGGTCGATTCACAACTTTCTCCACACTGGCCAGCCATCATTACTCTTTTTATCCGCTATCTACATCGTCAGTATTGTTATATTTTCATCGTCAACACCATCGTTTGAGGCAAGGTCATTTTCTTTCTCTGGCCAACCATTATTACTATTTTTATTTTCATTATTCTCATTGTTATTATTATTTTCTTTTCCTCATCAACATCATCGTTTGCAACAAGGTCACTTTCTTTCTCCACACTGGAGAAGCCTCAATTTTCTCCGTTATCATTATTATTATTATAATTATCAACATAATCATCACATTTATTGTCATCATTATTATAATCATCATCAGCATCATCATAAATATTTTTCCCATCAACATCATCATCGCCAATATTGCCATCACTAATATTATCGTCATCACCATCAGTATTATCATCAGTAGCGGCATCAACATTATTTTTTATCAACATCCATTATTATATTCAAAGGCATCCTTGCTATCATAATATACCATTATCAATATGTACATTGTAAAATTAATCATTACTATGATTATCATCATCCAATTATGTACGTTAATCTCTCAGGATCAAATACAAATATTTTCAATTTCCCCAGCTTATCCTACATTGCTTTAGCAATTTCGCTAATATGATGTTTATGCAACCATTATAGACTTGAGGGAGTTGCACAATAATTTGTCCATGTGATTTATCTAGGCATTACTCGTCTGACAGCTTCTGAATTATTACACACTTTATAATATATACCGGTATATATATATATATATATATATATATATATATATATATATATATATATATATATATATATATATATATATATTATACATATACTGGCAATAGACTCCTATCTTATCTATCTACTGTATATATATATATATATATATATATATATATATATATATATATATAACGCTAGGAATTCACACAATTTTAGAGAGTTTAGTGGATTTCGACATATTCTTTCTGAGTTTCAACATCAAAGTTTTCACATATCTCTATTCTAATAAATATTCGGCATTATTGGTGATCACGAACAAGTATTCAAATGACACTTACTCCTGACGTGTTTTTTCAATTGGTAATATTGATCTGACTTGCTTAACCTTAACTGAGAATCCTTGATATTAAGGGGTGGCGTACTTGACATTCTTAGCATGTAGTAAGAAATAGCTCCCTCATCACCGCTGCTGCTCCTACGCTTACACAAGGTCCACAGGTAAAATATGGGGGGGGGGGTAAGTTGTGTTGTGTGTTTTTTGTGTTGTGTTGTGTTGTGTTGTGTTGTGTTGTGGTATGTGGCGAGTGAGTGTATGTATGTGTTGTGTTGATGTATATGGTGTATGAGTGTATGTGTTGAGTTGAGGTGTGTGATATGTGGTGCTAGTGTGTGTATGTATGTGTTGTGTTGATGTATATGGTGTATGAGTGTATGTGTTGAGTTGAGGTGTGTGATATGTGGTGCTAGTGTGTGTATGTATGTGTTGTGTTGATGTATATGGTGTATGAGTGTATGTGTTGAGTTGAGGTGTGTGATATGTGGTGCTAGTGTGTGTATGTATGTGTTGTGTTGATGTATATGGTGTATGAGTGTATGTGTTGAGTTGAGGTGTGTGATATGTGGTGCTAGTGTGTGTATGTATGTGTTGTATTGTGCGCGTGTCTGTGGTGTTGTATATTTGTGCTGTGTGTATGTAAGATTGATACCTAATAGTTGCGTGTATGTTTTTGTATATGGATGAAGGCAAGCGTATACACATGTAAAATATATGTGCAGGAACATCTGTGTGCATACTTAATGTCTGTGTACGTATGTGAATATGTGCGTGTTTCATCATAATCTCCAAACGTTCATGACCCGTTTACGTCTACAGATACAAATAGACATAATTTTTTTCTTTCGTTCCATGTTGTTTTCGTCTGTCTTGGAAAATTTATGCCCAAGTTTTGTCATCAGTATTCAAGCTTGCTCACAAGACTTCGTTGGTGACCTACTCATGCGTCTATTAAACATCTTTATTTTCATTGAAAATTATTAGCTCATTAAGTGGAGTTAGAGAGAGAGAGAGAGAGAGAGAGAGAGAGAGAGAGAGAGAGAGAGAGAGAGAGAGAGAGAGAGAGAGAGAGAGTGAGAGAGAGTTAAGAGTGAGTGAGAGTGATCAAGTGAGAGGGAGGGAGTGTGTAATAATAATAATAATAATAATAATAATAATAATAATAATAATAATAAACGGTTTATTAAAGAATGGCAGCCTCATGAGCTGAAAATACACATTTTACAATTTAGTGGATGAACATGAGATGTACAGATATGAGGATGGTAAGCTTAGTTTACAAACAAAATAAATAAATACAATAATGATGCATGTGCAGAATACAAATTATCATAAAATAACCATGAGAGTAAGTGATATACAGTACATATACACATTTATTTACTTACTCATATACAGAACATACGTATATACACGTACGTGCGCACATACATATACATACATATATAGGAACATAAGAACATGCAGTAAGTGTGCACATGTCCGTATACACAAACGCTCACGTATGCACACAAACATACATACATACAGAAACTGTTTTGGTATGGTCAGGGTAAAGAGGGTGCAGGTACTACAATGGGAGGTTAATCCTTGGTAGTGTAGGTGTGTGTGTGTGTGTGTGTGTGTGTGTGTGTGTGTGTGTGTGTGTGTGTGTGAGAGAGAGAGCGGAATGATAGACGGATAGAGAGACAGATTGACAGAAAGGTAGAAGCTAATGAATCTATCCACCTACAAACTAAACAAATATATAACCAAGCTGCTCTTTGCGCTTCGTCACACGCACACACACACACGCACACGCACACACACACACACACACCACACACATGCACACGCACACACACCCATATGGAGCCGCTTCTCTCCAGTCTCTCAATGTTGTCTATAGGGAGAATTGCACAACATTATTATGGTTTCCGCCAAGTTGCATACTTTGTGATGTTAACCTTTGGTGCAATTTAAACGTAAAATATCAAATTCAACTATCTACTGTCTGTGATCTGATGTATTCATTAATTATGCTAGCCCACAAGACGTCGTAGATTTGCAATTCAGTATTCCCTAGGCACTTGTCTCAACCGTGTTGAGCGTTTAAACTGTGAAGGCTTTTGCTATGTCTTCTATGTATTTGCTGATGATCATTTAAAGAGAAGTATTCTATGAATTCTGAATACGATGGTACAGGCAGCACCGGATATAGTACTTTGAATTTGTCAAGCTACATCTTGTATATTATGGAATGAATATTTCAAATATTGAAGTACTGTAAAAACAAACTTTGATTCTTGGGTAGTAAATGTGAGTACGAGGAAATCTGAAAAGGGTTTTTGGACATTACTAGAGTATAATTATCTGGTCTCTACTTATACTCTTGGTGGAGAACATATAGAATGGTCTCCATAATCTACTTATACTCTTGGTGGAGAACATATAGAATGGTCTCCATAATCTACTTATACTCTTGGTGGAGAACATATAGAATGGTCTCCATAATCTACTTATACTCTTGGTGGAGAACATATAGAATGGTCTCCATAATCTACTTATACTCTTGGTGGAGAACATATAGAATGGTCTCCATAATCTACTTATACTCTTGGTGGAGAACATATAGAATGGTCTCCATAATCTACTTATACTCTTGGTGGAGAACATATAGAATGGTCTCCATAATCTACTTATACTCTTGGTGGAGAACATATAGAATGGTCTCCATAATCTACTTATACTCTTGGTGGAACATATAGAATGGTCTCCATAATCTACTTATACTCTTGGTGGAGAACATATAGAATGGTCTCCATAATCTACTTATACTCTTGGTGGAGAACATATAGAATGGTCTCCATAATCTACTTATACTCTTGGTGGAGAACATATAGAATGGTCTCCATAATCTACTTATACTCTTGGTGGAGAACATATAGAATGGTCTCCATAATCTACTTATACTCTTGGTGGAGAACATATAGAATGGTCTCCATAATCTACTTATACTCTTGGTGGAGAACATATAGAATGGTCTCCATAATCTACTTATACTCTTGGTGGAGAACATATAGAATGGTCTCCATAATCTACTTATACTCTTGGTGGAGAACATATAGAATGGTCTCCATAATCTACTTATACTCTTGGTGGAGAACATATAGAATGGTCTCCATAATCTACTTATACTCTTGGTGGAGAACATATAGAATGGTCTCCATAATCTCATTCCAACACGCCAATAAAACAAACAACGAGGAATGTAACAAAAAGTCTATAACAATAAATAGTGAATAATTCTCGGCGTAGAAGGTTGCCCCTGGGTTTACGGCAGCTACCGTGGGAGCGAGAGGACCAGGAGGGGCGACCTGTGGAGTCGTGCACGGCAGCAATAAGTTATTCGGGGGAGTCATGGGATTGTAATTAACATTCCCGCACAGAATATCCCCCACAGTGGGCCGGGCGTTGCCGAGGTGCTCACCCCCTCATTCCCCCCCCCCAACGTCACATGCCTGCTCTCCTACCACCCTTTGTCTCACACAGCCTCTCTTTAGGGGTAGATGGGCCGTTTTTCTGGTCCCCATTCTTCCTCATGCTTATCCCCATTAATTTTGAGTTTTTAAGAAGTTTGCCCCATTAAGTTTGACGGTTTTAAGACTTTTTGCCCCATTTCTTTGTCAATATTAAGACCTTTCGTTCCTTTTAGGTGTCGATTTGTTTCCTGGCGAGCGATAGCGAGCCTGTAATTGTGGAGGAATCGGCCTTCGGCCGTTACATTTTTCTGCCGAAAAATTTACAAATTAATCTTGAAGGGGAATCTAATGGATGTTTATTTATGTTTGGTGGAGGTCCAGGGAAGAAACTCAAATATAAATGAATATATAAATAAACAGACCCCCAAAATAACCACTGTCCCTTTAACCCTTTCAGCCCTATAACGAATCTCCCTACCTAGAGATGAGTGTAATGAACTTACGATATTTATCTCACAGCGGAAAAGGTTGGCTTATCTCCGGATAATATTATTCATCGAATATGAAGGTCTCACTTTGAAAGGCGTAGCTATTTTAAGTCGATATTATTTAACTTGAAAAGGTCTAATTTAGCCACTTGATAATACTCCGATACTCGGAGACCTTTTCCGAAATTGCAACATCTAATAGCAGTAAAAAAAGATATAGGCTTCGTGTACATGATATCTTTCTGGTGAATGATATCTTTCTGGTAAATGATATCTTTCTGGTAAATGATATCTTTCTGGTAAATGATATCTTTCTGGTAAATGATATCTTTCTGGTAAATTATATCTTTCTGGTAAATGATATCTTTCTGGTAAATGATATCTTTCTGGTAAACTTTGTAAATAATGAGAATCCAGAAAACATAAAGCTTCTCCAACAGCACCCAACCAGTCTCGATAAATCACTTGCACCCGTTGCGAATCCTGTAAGTTAATTATTCAAGGAGCCATTAAGAGAAGGTAGCAATCCCCTATAATTTCCAGGAGGGACATGCCCATGGTTTTAATATCAGTAATTATTGACAGTGGAAAAGTTCAATTAGTTCATTAGCTGGGCCGGTTCCATTGTGCTCATTTGGAATATATAATCTGTTCCCCGGTATAATTGCAAGGTTTGGGTCGGGTTCCCACGGCGCTGGATTAAGTGGCGATTAGTTAGGACAAAAGAGAAAACCCGACCCAAGATATATGGAGGAGGAGGAGAGGGGATGTGCAGATAGTATGGTGGGGAAAGGCAATACTTGGATAACAGAAGAATAACAGGAAGAACAGATAAATACGAGGATAACAAAATAATAAGAGGAAAAACAGAAAAATACACGGATAAAAGAAGAATAACAGGAAAAACAGAAAAATACACGGATAAAAGATAAATAAGTGGAAGAGAACGCAGAGGAAGGGAGGACAATTGACCCCTTGCGAGTTTCAGGCTATTAGGAAGTTGGAGCTGTAGACATCAAAACTTAGCAGAAATATAACAATAGGGAGAGTTAAAAATGGATAAAAAGTTGGTTTTATTTGGTTTTATGAAATTATATATGTAAGGCAGCCATATTTTAACTGATAATTCAGCTAAGTATTGATGTCTACAGCTCCAACTTCCTTATAGCCTGAAACTCGCAAGTGGTCAATTGCACATATGATGGGGAGGAGAGGAAAGAAGGAGAAAAAGAGGAGGGGATGTACAGGTATTATATTATGATGGGGAGTGGAGAGCAAGGGCGAGAGGGAGACCTGGAAAAAAATATGTTGAGGTATAATTAAAACAGGTAATCAAGCTAGGGATATTTCACGCGATTTGCAAAACTTGACCAAATTTATAAGCAGGTTATAGAGAAAAGTGCAATTAGAGAAAGACGAGTAATATAATATATGTATATTTACATATTTTGTCTCCACCTTTAAATAAATTAGCTACTAAACATTATACTGAACATAGAGGTAGATAAACATAGATGCGAAAGATAGATAACAAAGGTAAATACATAGACTGGCAAGATAGATACTAAATAGCTAATACCCCAAGATATATAGATAGTAAATAGATAATACCCCAAGATAGATATCAAATAGCTAATACCCCAAGATAGATAGATAGATAGTAAATAGATATTACCCCAAGATAGATAGATAGTAAATAGATATTACCCCAAGATAGATATAGTAAATAGATAATACCCCAAGACAGATATCAAATAGCTAATACCCCAAGATAGATAGATAGTAAATAGATATTACCCCAAGATAGATATAGTAAATAGATAATACCCCAAGATAGATAGATAGTAAATAGATATTACCCCAAGATAGATATAGTAAATAGATAATACCCCAAGATAGATAGATAGTAAATAGATAATACCCCAAGATAGATAGATATTAAATAGATAATATCCCAAGATAGATAGATAGTAAATAGATAATACCCCAATATAGATAGATAGTGAATATATAATATCCCAAAGATAGATATAGTAAATAGATAATACCCCAAGATAGATAGATAGTAAATAGATAATACCCCAAGATAGATAGATAGTAAATAGATAATACCCCAAGATAGATAGACAGTGAATATATAATAACCCAACAGATAGATAATAAATAGCTAATACCCCTTTATAGATATATATAGTAAATAATTAATTCTCCCAGATAGATAGATAGTAAATAGCTAATACCCCAAGATAGATATATAGTAAATAGCTAATACCCAAAGATAGATAGATAGTAAATAGCTAATACCCCAATCCCGCAACAATGTGTCATCCCCCCACACCCTAGAAACAGCTGGTATAATCGAGTTTGGTTGTCTGGCAATGCATCATACTTAGAGCCTCCCACGTCGGTACAAAGAAAAGGTGAACAGTGAGTGGATAGCTGACAGGACCTACACCCGTATACAGACTAATAACACACATAACAAAGCCACTCCAACAGCTTCATCTCTCTCCAGCATCCCTTCTCCCATCTCTTCAGAATATAGGAAAAGTAGAAAGTAGCTACGAGGTGCCGTTGTAAAGGTTAATCCCTCAATACCTTCACCTGATGACCTGAGGCTAGATCAGAATGATGTATAAAAGTACCAACATATTCTGTAAATTAAATTTAGATGATAAGTGGGCAAAATGATTGTCTATGGTTATTTTACTAGATGTTCATGAAATTAACTAAATATATCCAATACAAATTATGTATTTTCCTATGGTGTAAAGTAACTGTTAAGAGTAGTGTTATTAATAAATGTACTGATTACATTAATAAACAATATACTAACATTGAGAAGGCGATTCGCATGTTACAAACTAAGGAATGGGGTGCCGTAGTGGTCCCATATATCTTTTGTGCTGAACCATCTGGTGCGTATCAACAAAATTTATCGTCGTTAATCAAAATTATTTTCGTTCAGTAAACCGCCCATCCTCAGTCATTAACTCTACCCATTCTCCTACTAAGCCACCAATTATTAATTTCTTCCTTCTATGCTAAATATTTTGTTCTTGTATTCATACACACATTGCAACTTGTGCATACAGTACGTATTTGCGATTGGAAGGTACATCAAGAAAACTGTATCATAGTTCACGTTACGACAATAAGGCCACTCAATTACCACCCATAAATAATGATAAAGTCTTTACGTAAAATAATTCCAGTCTGCCGAACTGTGGATGTTGTCACGAAGAAGTCACTTGGGAGGCGAGATGGGAGAGGGTATATGAATGTAGGGTGAGTCAGTGTAATGGGTTAGATATAATGAGTGTAGGGTGACTCGGTGAGTGAGTATAAAGGGTTAGATAGTCTGGTGGGTGGGTGGGTGAGGGAGAAGGGAGGAGTGGAGAGTAAGCTAGGAAGGTGGCAAGGGGGAATTAATTGGTGAGGGGGAGTAGCTGGGAAGGGGGTATTGGTGATAAGGTTAGAGTAGGAAAAGGAAGGAGGGTGGGGGAAGGAGTGGTAGGGGGAAGTGGTGATGATGCTGAGGTAGGAGGGAGGGGTGAGGAAAGGGAGGGAGAGGGAGATGGAAGGAAAGGAGAGGGAGATGGAAGGAAGGAGAGGGAAGAGGGAGGAGATGGAAGGAAGGGGGAGGGAGGGGGAAGGAAGAGGAGGAAGATGGAAGGAAGGGGAGGGAAGGAGAGAGATTAAATGAATGGAGAGGGATATGGAAGGAAGGGGAGGGAAGAAGGAGAGGGATAAAAGGAAAATGGGGGGGGGGGGGTAGGGGGGGTAGGGGTGGAAGGGGAGAGAAGGGGAGCGTCATGGGTGGATGTGGTATTGATGGCAGGGAAGATGGAGCGGGGGAGTGGGAGGTGAGGGAGGGGAGGACTGTGAGAGGTGAAGGAGGAGTGTCAAAGAGGGCTGGGGGGTAGTATAGAGGTGGGAAGTATCGGGAGGGGGTAATGTTGATGTTGAGTGGAAGTGAGGGGAGGAGGGGAAATGTGATGGAAGGGAATAGAGGAGTTCACTTGGGGTGGAATGGAAGGTGGAAGGAAGGGATGGGAGGTGCCAGTGGGAGGAAATCTTGATGCTGGGGCTAAGATGAAGGAAGGAAAAAATATATGAGAGAGAGAGAGAGAGAGAGAGAGAGAGAGAGAGAGAGAGAGATTAAATGAAATTCCCACGTTTGGAGGCTAGTATAGAGGAAAGGAGGGGGGAGGGATGATGATGGTAAACTGGGAGGTTGGAGGTGATGGGGATGCTGATGGGTGGAGGAGAGGAGGAAGATGAGAGAGAGAAGGAGAGGAGAGGAGAGGAGAGGAGAGGAGAGGAGAGAGAAGGAGAGGAGATGGAGAGGAGAGAGCGAGAGAACATTTGGAATAAAGGGGAGGAAAGGGGGAGTTGTGGGAGACATCGAGTGAGGTGGAGGTGATGTTGTTCCAGGCAAGGTTCCAGGAGCTAGGGTGAGGGAGAAAGAGAGGAAGGATATAGTGATGAAGGGAAAGATAGGAGGGGAGGGAGAAGAGGGGAGGAAGGAGGGAAGGGGGGGTGATCGCTTGTGGTGGCAGACTGAGGGCAAAGGTCACCACCGCCTCCGCACTTTGTTCTCTCCACCGCCGCGGTATTACTAGTGTGCCTCGTCCTTTATAACGCACGATAATGACCAGGCGTGTGAAACAGCAGTCACTTGGGGTTTTGTCTTCAGCATCCCCTCTCCTCCCCCGCCCCGCCACTGCTTCCTTTGTTGCCTTCCACCTGACTCAACCTTTCATTTAGTTTCTTTCTCTTTCTCCCCCTCCTTAAAGACTTGTCAAAAATAGTTGAAGTCGTATACACACTTCTTTATTTTCTCTGTTTCCCTCTCCTCATGGACTGTCAACAACTAGTTGAAGTCGTGTAGCCTACACATTTCTTTTATATGCTCCCTATTTATCCGTCCCTATAGACTGTCAACATAATTAAAGGCGTACGTACACTTTAAACACGGCTTAAATATTATGTGTGTTTGTGTTACGAAGGATATATCTCAACTTTGGAATGAAGGTTACACCCATTTAGAACATATACATGAAGACTAGTATTATACTATTCGATGATGACAGCAGGCAACGTTTTGCTCACTATGCAGCTTAGTAATATCTACCAGATAAATAAATCGACCCAGGTATTTGCTGGGTATCATTTTCAGATCGATTGCTACTTGGTGCTTGGATAACAACTATTATGCAAACTGTACAGATGCCTTCACAACTAGCTGGTACATTACTATATGGCAAATTTAAGACATTGAATTATTGAGGGGAAAAATTACTTACACATGTGTTTAAAGCAAAAATGTCAACATATTAAATATTTCATAAACGTTTAAGAAAATGTATACCACTCATCACTGCAGGCGATTGTACAGTCGCTGTCATTAACTCAGACAATTTTTAGCCCTCGAACTAATAAAACGAACCTCCGAGATGCAAATATCAGGTACATAATTAATAAGGAGATTTACTTGATTTAAACATAGCTTGGAAATGTATGTACCAGCGATTACATCAAGGTTATGTGCGAGGTTGTGACTGTGAGTGAGGCCCTTGCGTCTTACACCTGGCGTGAGGGGTTGCTTATTTGGCCACACTTAAGAGGAAAACAGCCGGGCAGAACCACCACCAAGTGAGGAGAAAGTTAGCCAAGTGGAGCGTGACTGCCGCCATCATCTGCTCCGGGGGAACACACATTAACCCTTGAGGATTATGACGCATTTTGACAGTGTATTATGGCTATCATTAGACGATTGTATACAGCTTAGGAAGGGTCAGTGGGAATCAAAAGGGTGAAGACTAGCTCAATTAACCCTGTGAATGTAAACACCATATAAGGAACAGCATTTTACTGACAACGTTTCATTTGAGCTTTACCAGGTCAATCAAACTTTTTTCTCAATAAAGTGCTCCTCCTTACATGGTGCTTATATTCATTCTGTCAACGTTTCCGAGTGTCTTTTATCACACAAAGACTAAGAAGTAACACAATTGGTATTTATTGTAGAGATCTTAATTTGAACACATTCTCAGAAAGCTTCACTAATGTTGTATTTATACATAACACATCTGACTCGAGGCAAATGTGGCTTTGTTAACTTGGTTGCCGGAGAATATTATAATTACTACAGTACGTTATTAAGAGAGTGTTATTTTTACACACAATAACAATACTATTCCTCCAGCCCTTTAGTGAATGTCGAGATAAACTAGAGAATATAGCGAAGGCTGTAAGATAAGCGCGACAAGATCAGCCTCTTAAGGGGAGATTTCCACTTGAGTGATTTTTTACTGAACTCCTTTCTCATTCAGGTTTAGCCCCATTGATTTTGAGATTTTAAGACGTTCGTCCCATTAGTTTGGCGATTTTAGGAACTTTCGCCCCATTTCTGTCAATTTTAAGATCTTTCGTGTCATTTTGGGGTCAATTTTTTCCTGGCGAGCGATAGCGAGCCTGTAATTTAAGAGGAACCGGCCTTCGGCCGGGACATTTTTCTACGGAAAAATGTACAAATTTAGCTTGAAAGAGGGTCTAGAGGGTGTAATTTTAAGCTTGATGGAGGTCTAGGGAACAAACTAGAAACCTCCCCTTAATGAGATCTGGGATACTAAACAGACGCCAACTGAATCCTCTGGGTTTGGTCACAAGGCTTAAGGGGGAGTTAGTCGCTTTTTGTGGACCCCCTTCTCCCCCATGTTTAGCATATATATTAGTTTTGAGATTTTAAGACGTTCGTTCCATTGGATTGGCGATTTTGTTACATTTCGCCCCATTTCTTTGTCAATATTAAGACCTTTCGTGTCATTTAGGTGTCGATTTTCCTGGCGAGCGATAGCGAGCCTGTAATTTTAGAAGGAATCGGTCTTCGGCCGGGACATTTTTCTACCGAAAAATGTACAAATTTATCTTGAAAGGGGGTCTAGGAGGTGTTCTTTTAAGCTTGATGGAGGTCTAGCGAGGGAACTAAAAAATAAATTAATATATACTGTTACATACATAGACCAAAAACCAAGCACTACCCTCTTAAGGGGAGATTTCCACTTGAGGGACTTTTTTCTTGACCCCTTTCTCCCTCATGTTTAGCCCCATTGCTTTTGATATTATAAAACGTTTTCCCCATTACTTTAGCGATTTTAAGAACTTTCACCCCATATTAAGACCTTTCGTGCAATTCAGGTGTCGATTTTTTCCTGGCGAGCAATAGCGAGCCTGTAATTTAAGAGGAACCGGCCTTCGGCCGGGACATTTTTCTACCGAAAAATGTACAAATTTATCTTGAAAGGGACTCAAGGGGGTGTAATTTTAAGTTTGATGGAGGTCTAGGGAACAAAGTAAATACCTCCCCTTAATATTGGACTTCCACAGGCCCGTTGTACAGTACAGGCATGCTCAGAAAGCCTGCCATATCTTCAGATTATCTCCGTGGGGACAAAAAATACCTAGCACATTTGCGTGATATTATGTATGTCAGTAATTGAGCATGAATGACTTATACATACAATTTGGCTTAACACCGTTGAATGATCGTATGATTGAACTACTTCATCACAAACTACACTTTCCATTAAGTGATACTAATAGCCTGCCATACATACAATCAAGAAGTGTACACAAAACTCTCGTGCACAACTGTACATTCAACCAAAACAAAGCATCACGATCACACATCCTGTCCCACCCGGTCTGTGTTCCTGGCCCCCTACGTAATTCTCCGAGCCAATACAAATACATCCCGCAGCAAAAACAATGTGATCTCCTTACCTTAGGATACCTTAGGATGTGTTCGCCACTCTTCTAGCGGCACCAAGGAGCGCGACGCCCCTCGTTTTGGGTGGTGATGAACCCCTCGTATCCTGTTCCACCCCAGTTTAATCCTTTCAGTGCGGATATCTTTTATAATATCATATGTAGATGGCATAGAGTAAACGATATTTCTCAGATTTATTAAAATTCTCACGATAGTCAAAGGGTTTAAAAATGCCTCGAGTACATCTTTCAATCACCTACAGGAATTACTTGATTTCTTGCTCTCTGGTTAACACTAGGCGAATCCAATACGCTCCGGAAAGGTCTCCGGGGTCAATTTGTTTTGCATTATCTAAACCAATATCTACTGTATATACAACTTGTATATAGACCTTGATCTAAACATACTCGCTTAAAATTCGTGAGCGGACAAAGCACTCCTACAGAATTCGTGACAAGACCAGTCCCCATTCAATAGACTTATCATACACCCCTCAATACACAGCCCCCCCCCCCCCCTTATAATACAGAGCCCCTGGTGGATATTAAAGTCATTATCGTTCATTACCGCCACCACCTTGGGTATACCGTTACTCTCCTTGTTACCCACCACTCCTCTTATTAATGGGTGGAGGGAGCGGCGGAAACCTGGAGAACAGATTGAGGGATGGAAGGCAGTTTTTGGGAAGCCCGAGAACAAAGACCAGGATGATGATGAATATGTTTACGTGCCACGATTAACCCCTTCTAGAACTTCGAACTATCTCACTTAACCCTGTTTACTACCACACATACTACTTAAACTGCACAAAATCTTCCAACTATGGCTAGAATTAAATAAAAAAGACGTCACCGGTACAGAAGGGGTTAACCTTTTCACCATACGAGGACGCATTCATTCATTATATTTTGGATAACAGTAGACGATTCTATTAAGCTTATGGAAGATAGTAAAGATAATTCTTATACTGTATATATCGTCTAATAGTAGATAATATATAAAACAAACGCGTCAGTGTAAAACGAAAGGGTTAAATTCAACTTTCTCAACCGGAGGGCAGCTCTTCTCTCTTGATTTATATAATACCAGATTATATAATTTAGCTTAGACACGTAATTTCGAAAGCAAATTATCTTTTACAAATAAATTACGAATATATATAACATTCTTGTGGCATATCGTCAGATGATTTTCCCCAGCAATAAGAGACATTCTTGGAGAAGAATGGCTGAGAAAAAATAACGATATATAATGCACAATGAATATAAGCACAATTGAGTGTGTTCAATCCATGAGATAATATTTGTTGTTATAATTTTGCTTGGCTACTCCAGTTTCATTCACAGTTTCAAGTCAACAAATAGGGCGACCGGTACACTTCTTTTATGTCACTGAGCTAGCAAACAAATCAGTCCCAAGGTAAATTATGCTAATCTAATTATATCTAACGTATACCTATACAACTATTCTCATCCATAGAAGTGAGAGGAGATGGGAAGCAGGTGGCGGGCGGGGAGAGGTGGGGACAAAAAGGGAACAGGGGTGAAAAACTGCGAGAGGGAACGCCATGGAAGAAATAAATGGCGTATAAAAAACACCAGGTACTCGCCATGGGAAGAATAAATGACATTACCATAAGGTAGGTATACTGTACTTGCCACAGGGAAGATACATGCTAAAAAACGAGGGATTAGTCACAGGGGGAATGAGAATGGCATTTAAAGGGTGGTACCTGCCACGGAAAGAATACATACTACACATCAGGTACTCGCCATGGGAAAATGTAGGCTAAATGAAAAAAACAAAAAAACATAATAAAACAAAAAATAATATAATAAACAATAACAAAATAACAAAAACTTTAAACAAATAAAAGTAAAAGACAATATGCAAGTAACTGGAGAAGGGAAAAATCGGTTACACAATATTAAAAATATAACTCTACTTCAATGTCATATGATACATAAAATATTGGATATAGGAGAAAATCAATACATGAAATTAATACAGAAAGTACTCGTCATATGGGAAAAAAATCTGGTACTCGCAATAGAATGAAAAACTGAAAATGGGACTCGAAAAGGTAGAACTAAAGACATTAAACCATAAAATTCTCAGTTTGGAAGAAATAAGTAACATGAACATATATTAGCCACATGACTAAAACTTACTCGCCATGTGATGTATACGTGATATACATATAATATCAAGTGTTATGAATCCTACACAAACCGACTTTGATCACTGGAAACTTAATAACAGTGTTGCTTGCTCTATAAAATATCATAATTAAGCTTGTATCCCCGATAACAATTACTAAAAATGTATTCTTGCCATCAATGCACTAGCATAATTGACTTAGGAACTCATAAGTAAAACGTTTTAATATTTAAACTGTAATTTTCTGGGCATGTTGATTGACACTGATTAAGGGGCTCAACCTGTTTATTTTTTTTCTCTCTCTCCCTCTCTCTCTGGGTTGTATCCATTCAACCCCATTCAACCAACTGTTTTAAGACGCTTATCCCGAGCCAGATGTTGATATTTTCCTGGCGAGCGGTAGCGAGCCAGCATAATTTTAAAAATATTTTTGACACTTTGTTATGTCTCCGGCGAAGCCGGATTTCTCCATACAATGCTGGCTCGCTATTGCTCGCCAGGATGAAATCGACACATGGGTGGGGATAAACGTCTTAAAACAGTATGATGGGTGGTGCTGAATGGATACAAGCCAGAGAAAGAGAGAAAAAAAACTTAAACCAATATTGTCAAGGTGTTACAATTGGTCCCGCTTGAAACAGTTGGCCTTCTATTGTAAGCAAAAAAGTTATCTTGTTCGTAATTTAAAAGACATCACGAAATATTTTTTCCGCTTTCTCTTATTGTTTCTGAAGTAATTGGAAGAGGGCCTTGATTTGTATGATAGAAATACGATATGTATAAATGTATGGAGGCAGCGAGAAATAAGCATCTGTTTTAAGGTGGAAGGTCACGAGTTTGATCCCCGTTGTGTGGTGTACAGTTGGCCACATAAGTTCTGTTCCGCCTCGTGATCTAATGAATGAAAGCAAAATAGTATTGCGAGTGGTTTCCTTTAGTGATTAGTTGAGAGAGAGAGGGGGGGGATGTAATGCCAATGGACGGGTATGTGTGTGTGTGTGTATGTGTGTGTGTGTGTATGTGTGTGTGTGTGTGTGTGTGTGTGTGTGTGTGTGTGTGTGTGTATGTGTGTGTATGTGTGTGTGTGTGTGTGTGTGTGTGTGTGTGTGTGTGTGTGTGTGTGTGTGTGTGTGTGTGAGAGAGGTACATAATTATCACAGGGGCAAATTACTCTACCCATCTCACCTCCTCACACCATTCCCTTTAACCCCTTCTGTACCGGCGACGTCTTTTAAATTTGATGCTAGTTTGTTTTAGAGGATATTGTGCAGCTTAGGAAGGATCTGTGGTACTAAAAAGGGTTAATTGAGATAGTTCGAAGCCTACTAATTACTGGAGGGCCTTTTAAAAGTGAATACAATCATTTAATAGTAGCCAGAATGAAGTTAAAAAGACGTCGCCGGTACAGAAGGGGTTAACCCTCTCAGTACGATGATACCTTTCTTCCTTTTATTCTCATTATCATTGAACAATTTCGTTATTGTTTTGAAAGATGTCTAGTTATCATTAAACAATTGTATTATATTTTGGAAAATTAAAGATCTCTAGTTATCTTTAAATAATTATCACAATTTTTGGAATATTATCGGTGTCAAAGGGTTAATTAGGATAGTATTTTATCAAGTTAAAATACCTATCGGATTGCAGTTAAAGTGTTATTGGGAGAGATGAAGGCGTGAGTGAGATAGGGAGGAGGAGAAATTTACCTACGAGATAATCTCTCTCTCTCTCTCTCTCTTATTGAGTATATATATGTATGTATGTGTGTATGTATGTATGTGTATATGTGTGTATATGTATGTACCGGTGTATATATATATATATATATATATATATATATATATATATATATGCATATATACATATATAGTTTGTAAGGCCAGACTGCCTAGTAAGGACCTTGAGGTCTGTGTGGTCTGTGTATCTATGTAGCTCTATGTAGCTCTCTCTTTCTAACCCATAGATCCACTAATACCCCAAGGTGAATCATGCAAGAGGCGGCCTAAAAATGTTAATGGTGTGTGTGTTGTGAGAAAGAGAGAGGGAGAGAGGGGTGGGTGGGTCTGATAACACGTTGGGTGACTCTGGGTGACACTTCTCTTGGCACTCCGGGGGCCTTTGGGTGTGGAGAGAGTGCCATACCTGGGATATTTTCTTGGAGGGGACGAACGATTATATTGTGTATGTAAGGTTTTGCGTAGGTAAAACATATGTAACTAACTAAATATATAATATAAATATATTCATCTAAAGAGAGGTGTGTGTGTGTGTATGTGTGTGTGTGTGTGTGTGTGTGTGTGTGTGTGTGTGTGTGTGTGTGTGTGTGTGTGTGAACAATGTCGCATATCATATAATTTGGCCCACGGTTGTAAATGAGAACTGGTGTTTGCAAAAACAACTTCTAACATTCTGTGGTTCAGGTCAGATGTTCTTATACCGGACGCGGTGGTGATACTAAAGATACGACGCGCACCAATATACACTGACACGCCAAAGGACAAATCACCAAGGACACGTACACCAAGAATTCATGTTTATGTGTACTGGTGAAAGATAAACGTACAGTCGATGTCCAAAGTTGAGTCACATCTTCACAATTTTGACTCCAGTTTTCATTCTAGTATTCATTTTTTTTTTCACCAACCAACTTTACTTCTAAACTCAATTAATGAAATCAACAAATACATGTGGCACCCCAAGGACCAACACCTATATAACAGCTGTACTATGCATGTATATTTAACCTTTGTTCATATTATGTGTTTAAAGAATACATTCAAAATATATGTCGATGGAAAAATGTAAGTGAAGTTGTGGAGGAGTTTTAAAATATGTGTTGCCATAACTGTGCCATTTGATGCTACACTAAACCACAGAGATTTGGTTATTTTCTAGTCTGTTTATCTATTTATATATAGATTTTATAGGAACCTCGCTAGACCTCCATTAAGCTTAGAAAAACACTCCCTAGACCCCCCTTCAAGATAAATTTGTACATTTTTCGGTAGAAAATGTCCCGACCTCCTCCTAGCATTACAGGCTCGCTATCGCTCGCCAGGAAAAAAATCGACACCTAAATGGCACGAACGGTCTTTATATTGGCAAAGAAATGAGACGAAAGGTCTTAAAATCGCCAAAGTAATGGAACAAACGTCTTGCAATCTCAAAGTTAATGGGACTAAAAATGGAGGAGAAAAAGCAACTACTTCCCCCTTAAAACATCTGTCAAGCTAGAGCAATTTCCTGTTCTATCAATGAGAGAGATAATAGGAATATAATAGGAATATATTTTTTTAAAGTAATCATATTGTATTTTGTGGGCCAATGTTCAAGGTACTGACATTTTAGTTAACGATAAACGGGACTCACGATTGAATTACGGTATGGCATGTGAGATGTGGAGGCTGAGAGAGAGAGAGAGAGAGAGAGAGAGAGAGAGAGAGAGAGAGAGAGAGAGAGAGAGAGAGAGAGAGAGAGAGAGAGAGAGAGAGAGAGAGAGAGAGAGAGAGAGAGAGAGAGAGAGAGAGAGAGAGAGAGAGAGAGAGAGAGAGAGAGAGAGAGAGAGAGGGGGGGGGGGATTCTTTACTTCTGTAGTGGATATCACCTCCTAAGATATAACTTCTCTTCTAACAATCTTGTCATCACATATTTCCAAACAATTCACACACTTAACTAACTAGCCTACAAATAGAAAGTTAGGGTATAATAACATGGGTATATGATGTATGTTACGCCAATCGGTTCGTGCTTCCATTAATCTATCCGACATGATACTAACCGATAAATCACGTAAACCACACGACGCCCCCGATACAGGAACGAACACATACTGTACATCACCACGGTTCAACCCTATGGTCCTCAACAATCTGAGAACAATATTTGGGGATAGCTAAATAAGAATAGATATTTGATTGAGTGGACTAGGCTCTCAGGGGAGCTCAGACGGTATTGTGCAGCATAATTTACTGGTCCGGCTCAATGGTTTAAGGAGGGGGTTTAGTTTGCTCTCTAAACCTTCATCAAACTTAAAAGAACACCCACAAGACCCCCCTTCGATATAAATTCGTACATTTTTCGGTAGAAAAGTTTCCTGGCCGAAGGCCAGTTACTTCTATAATTACAGGCTCGCTATCGCTCGCCAGGAAAAAAATCGACATCTAAATGGCACGAAAGGTCTTAATATTGGCAAAGAAAGGGGGCAAAAGGTCTGAGAATCGCCAAACTAATGGGGCGAATGTTTTGAATTCGCCAAACTAATGGGGCGAATGTTTTGAATTCCCTTAACTAATAAGGCTAAACATGAGGGAGAAGGAGGACTCGAAAAAACAACTGCCTCCCCTTAAGGGTTGGCCTCGGGTACATCATATCCTCTACTTCTGTCTCTCTAACTGTCTTCCCCGCTCATCAGTCATGCCGGACAGCCTTCGTGGACAACGTACCAATGAACCACTCGCAGGCATTTATCGAGACCGTAATCGATCCCTAGTGTTATATCTGAGTAAAGACACCTTGTTAATTTACGTAGACTATCCTAACGCAGAAGTTACTTAATTGTAATTTCTGGCAATTAAAAACATTCTCAAAGACGTTCTACATAGGTTGAATGAAATCGCTTCGATCTAATCGTAATAAAAGATGTAAGTCATCAGACAGAATAGATTACATGTGCTTGATATACATCGCCTGGCGACAATCAAAATATACGAACTACCATCGGATGGTAAAACAAAATAGGTATTTATATTCCTTCTTAAGCTGTGCAATATCTTCAGGCAAAACCGAAAATGAAATTCTCTGGACGGGACAGGAGTAATAAGCGAAACAGAGTGAAGAAAGCACTTCAATTCGGCCACACCGACATGGGGTGAGCGATGACTAAAAAATAGGATTCCCAAAATTGTGATGCATTGGGTTATCGTCGTGAGTGTGACCCGGCCACCATATGCCAGCCCGGGATATCAGCTACAACCCGATGCTCCCTTGTTCTCACGGGAAGCAGCCACAGGGAGGGGTCATAGGTCAGGCAATATCTTCAAAGCTCCATATGTAATTGTATGTGTAGGTGTGCGTCAGGTAGTACCGTCGTGAACCATAGCTACCCATCTATTTGAATTTGTATCGAACTAATACGACGCAATGCAAGGCTACATTAGATCACAGATGCTTCAGAACTTGGCCTTAAAGGATCAAAGATTCACATGGGTACATACTAAACTTATTATGGCTTTGGCTATGCCCCCACCTTCTCAGCAAGTTAGCCTAGTACTTCACCTGCTTTATATGTAATCATACTCCACGTAGGTCCTTAACAACTTCTCTCTCTCTCTCTCAGCTGGGTCCCTGGCAGGCAGATGTCATTTCAACATAACCACTGTATAATAGCGCCAGGGGTCACAATGATTCGCAAAGTTCCTGTATTACGCTACCCCAAGACTGAATTTATGAAAGTGAAACTACACAAAATAAAATTAATGGCTTCATAAAAAAGAACATAATTCAATATTGGACACATTTAATAGAAACAAATATAAGGCAAACTAGGCTATAATAATACTAATACTAATAATAAAAATACTACTACTACTAATAATAATAATAATAATAATACTGTAATAATGTGGTCTGAATAAAATAAGCGAACTTTCATGAATCTGAATGACAACCATATTATAATTCAGTCGATATTCTGAAATAATGCACTCCAAGCATACATAATCTCAAAGGAAAATACATGGTGAAAGTAGGCCAAACCTTTCATAAATCAGCCGAAATAGAAGCAGAAATGTAATACAAGCTGACACTGTTCGGCGAAAGGACCATGACGAATGTAATGACTAGTTTACATGATTCAGCAAAACGAGTACAAAAAACAAAAGCAATAAACAATATATATACTTAAGTGAAGAATTGGAAAGAGGCTTAACACAACCACACTTCCGCGAAACAATTAAGGCAAATGAAATTTCCACAACTTCGAGTAAAAACAATCTAATGAAAAAGGTTACGCAATCCACCGAAAATTCACGGATAATAATTCTAATTCATAACATTTTCACTTTTGCTTCGTCACTGCACAGTCAACTATAATAATATGTGGACCACTTTTGTTGTTCAAAATGCAAACATAACAAAGAGGATTCTCTCTCTCTCTCTCTCTCTCTCTCTCTCTCTCCCTCCCTCCCTCCCTCTCTCTCTCTCTCTCTATATATATATATATATATATATATATATATACATATATATATAATATACAGTAAATATATACATATATACAGTATATACATTTATATACAGTATATAAATGTATGTATATATAATGTGGACATACTTGTATAATAATGAACATAAGCGGTCCACGAGCTTTTACTTGTGACAGTACATTTGAGAATTCTGCATCCAACACAATTAGCGGCAATGACAAGAATAAACGATTACGCCAAATTCTCAAATGGAAAGGCAGAATTGAGATTGTCAGACGATTACAATCACCCTATAAACGATCCCTTCACTTAGATTTCAACTTTATCCCATTATAGATCCTGTTCAGATGCTTCATTAATGTTTGGAAGGCACACTCATAGACAAAAGGTTAACACAAATATGCAAATACACATATATATATATATACCTGTATATATATAGGTAAATCTGATTATGGATATAAAACATAATACATAGCTATATAAATACACACACACACCTATCTCTCGCTCTTTATATATACTGTATATACTGTATATACTGTATATATATATATATATATATATATATATATATATATATATATATATATATATATATATATATATATATATATATATATATATAACCCGCTGGCAAAACTAAATAGCTACCGGTAGCAGTTTTCATTGATATGGAAAGTTTCCAGGTAGAGTTTCCATGAACAAACATTGCTCGAATCAGTACTTACATCGGTTGCCCCTTACACCTTCATCATCACTCTCATAACTCTCAAAAGATCCTTACCTGAAAAAAGAAACAAAAGAACATTAGAGACATATATTGACAATTAGATAATATATAAATTATATACAATAATAATTCTAATATAATGCAAAATAGAATAATTGTTTTTTGTTTCATTTATATTATTTCTGGAACTGTGCTAAGGAAGTGTCGATATTTTGTTAAATAAATATCTAATGTATGTGACAATATTTATATATATTGATAATAAAAAAAAAATTGGAACCTCGTGAGTAGGTTACCCATTATTAAATAACATATTAATTTGCTAACTCTATATAGTATCAACAAACAATATACTCACTCTCACTTTCGCACACACTCTCTCTCTCTCAAACACTCATTCTTACTCAAACACACACACTCTCCCAAACATTCACTCTCACTCACACTCTCACTCACGGTCACATTGTCTCTGGGCTTGGCGCTAGACTTTAATTTTATATTTTAATTGTCTCTCTCAGACACACATAAATAAATATTGTGATGATCACAATCCAACGTGGTTTACGAACGCCGACTAACATGTACCCAATGCATGAGAAAACATAAAATTGTCTCAAAATCTAATTTTCATCAGAATATATAAATAAGTTTATACAGGACCTATTATTCTGGGAAGTGTACACAAACACGTTGACATTTTATAATATATACTATAATACAATGTATATATATATATATATATATATAATTACTGTATATGGCAGGACTTTGTGACTATGATGATAATTTTGATAGCATTATGATGTATTTGTCTGCCAAGAATAATGTTTACGTGGTTGGTGTCTGAACATGAAGATCTGGTTGTGGATTGGTGGTGGTATAGTAGTTATGAGTGTCTAGCTAAAGGTTTGGTGAGGGTGAATATAAAGGCCTATTTGTTATTGTAATATCTGTGATGCTAGAGATTATGCCTGTGGAGGTGATAATGGTGACTGTAATAGTGTTGAGCCTAGAGGCCTGGTGTTGGTGTTGATGGTGTTGATGGTGATGATGATGGTAGTATTAAGGCAAGGGGACGGTTATCAGCACCTCACCTGGTATTGTTTTACCTCCCCACCACCGCCCGCTAGCTGTGAATTACCCAAAGTTAAGCAGTGGGGGCGACCGTTGCTGCCGCCCCCCTCTCTCTCTCTCTCGCTATAATGGGTGGCCGACCTGGCAGCTGCCGGGACCGCGAATTAAGAGTTGGAGACACAATATGTTTCCTGTACGTGTGAACAAGTCACTTCCGGGGGTGGGTGGGGGAAGGGTGGGTGGGTGGGTGACTTGTGGGGTTGTCGCGCGTCGCATACACACCCGATTCTTAAAAAAATGTGGGAAGGGTGTTGCCTCTACCATGTCGAATATAATACACGCGTTACATACATGGCTAATTCTTAACCCATTCAGTACCGGTGACGTCCTTTTTATCATATTTTGACAATTGTTAGACGATTTCATTCAGCTTAGGAAGGACGTCTACTCATAAAAAGGTTACAGACTAATCCTTTTAGCCACTATAATTATATCCTTCCTAAGTTTCATAAAATCGTCTAAATGTAGTTCAAATCAAATAAATACGTAGCCGGCACAGAAGGGGTTTAATACAATTGGGAAGTGCGTTGCTTCTACTATGTCGAAAATATTACACACTATAACAACTGAGGGGTTATGATAGAGAACTAGATAACACCGTATTTTAGAAGTTACAGTATATTCTCTTAAATATTTCATTCATTCAGATTAGTATTGTAAATGCTGTAGGGTTTTGGAATAAGGCAGACAATCACTTTACTCGAAGCTTTTTGTGAACGAATCGTGTGACCAATATTTCGATGAAGCATTTGGGCTTTGGTTCCATACTGTGCATATTGACTGTCGGGAGATGATAGACTGCGACTGTGCAGGCACCAGTTGTGTGGGTGGGTGGGTGAAAGTATGAGGTAGATTTTTGCATGAAGATAGGTGTGTTTATGCGTGGATAGAAGAGAGAGAGAGAGAGAGAGAGAGAGAGTGTGTGTGTGTGTTGACGGGGAGGAGGTGTGTCACGTGAGTTAGTGGCAAGATGTGTGTCAGGAGGTTTTATCTAAAAGCGTCACAGATTCAGTAAATCTTATGATGCAGGATTTATTTGTATTTGAGTAGAAGAAAGACTATAAATATGTAACAGAATGATATAAATACAAAAGATAGATCAAAACCTTATTTGCATTTCACCTTATCATTACACACAAGTAGACTCGACCACAAAGCGACAGAGGAGCCTTAAAACCCCGCCAGAGGAGCACCAAGGAGCACAGAAGGACCAGCACGGACTGATAACGTCAGCTTGGTCTTCGGTCCATTAAATGTTGGAGGGGGGGGGGGGGGGATAGATAGATAGATAGATAGAGAGAAAGAGAGAGAGAGAGAAACTATACAATACTTTGGTCAAAATATCAGACCAATTTACCTCTACCTATGACGGGTTTTTTAACCCTCTCACGACCATATGACGCAGAGGTTGCCAGATTAGCAATAAGAAATAGAGTTCTCTCACTCTTATAATTACCTCTCCAAAATTAGTTTTCTGTCCACAGCTAACTCACAGACAACTGCAGAGGTTAAAGTAACTAAATTAAAGGTTTCTAAACACCCCTGATGGTAACAAAGGCTCTAAAGTATCCCTAATAGGCTCAAAAGTGTGTCAAGAACGTGAGAGGGTTAATACGATACTCCCTAATCATAATCAAGAACAAGAAGCCCAAATATCTGAAGTAAATCTGATAACACGTAGCGGAATTTTAGACTCCGATAATATCCTCCTCAAAAATAGTTCATGTGACACCGGCGTAAGTGAACGGGAAAAACGTTTATAAAGTATAAATAAGGAGGGAGGAGACGAAAGGGGAAAAAAAGGGTCATCCTATGGGTTACCGGTTACTTCGCTCACGAGTCCGTTCAACCGACAATCTATTTCGTTCACAAGATAGTTACTTTGTCAAAAATGGAAGTTGGTTAGGTTAAGATATATTAGTGATAATATTGAGTTAGAATAGATGTAGTCAAGGTTAGGGGAAGTTAGCTTAAGTTAGCTTAATTTAGGTTAGGTTACGATAGAATAGCCTAGGTTAAGACTTTTAGGTTATGTTAGCCAATGTGGGATTACGTTAGGATAAATTAGGTTAAGATTATGCTAGGATTTGTTTGTTTTACGTTGAAGTAAGTTAGGATCGACTACGATAAGATTGCTAATGTTACGTTAAAATAGGGTAGCTAAGATCAGGTCTGGTTATGTTTAGGAAAGTCGACTCAAAACAGGCGAAGTGGTTATATCCAAAAGAACCTACCGGCAAAAGGACCGAGTCAACCCTCTCTTGGTGGGAACGGGAGGGGCAGGTAAGATCCACGTCAAACGAGTCTCGGATAATACAAACAGACGGAAAAAATCAACCCTGTGTTTAAAAGATGTTGTTGAACTGGATATGAGGTTTAGTTCGAATTCGTCTTTCTGACGATGTTCTTGGTATGGGTCCCGTTATAATGCTTGGGTTTGACCCATTCATTCTCTCTTTTTCTATCCCTCCCTCTATCTACCTATCAATCTATCTATATTGGCATTTATATCAGAAACTTCTAGGATGTTGATAGACACTAAAATTTACTTCACAATGCCTCAATATATTCGGGTGCCCATATATTTGACAATATCGAACAATACACAAATATAAACGTATTATTGTCTAATATGTGCATACAAACTTATTACTGTCTATAGTTTATGCACACACTTTTCATCCCTACCCTTCCAAAGATTCTTCAAAATCTGAACACACTCTTCCGGTAACCGCCAGAAAAATCTTTAAGTTGATCCTACTTGAGAAAGGGTTAACGGTCTGTGGAAAACAAACTCACATAATAGCTAAAATTTGATAAGCAAATATATGTTTACTTGTAAAGAAAAAAGAAGCAGTATCTGAAAAACAAAGACATCTCAAAAGTTGTCAAGAGTATTAACAAATCTTGACAACCCTTAACCCGTTGAGTACCAGCGACGTGTGTTATATTTTAGTCTAGCTATATTTAAATTATATTGTGCCGCTTAGGAAGGATCTGTGGTAGAGCAAATTATGGGTTGATATAGTTATAGTTTGAAGCCTTATTCATGCTAGAGGTCCTTCCTAAGCTGAATAGAATCGTTTAATAGTTTCCAAAATCTGATAAAAAGGACGTCCCTGGTACTGAACGGGTTTAAAGAAAAGGTATCGAGGTGAAAACCCAAACCAGATTCACTCCATTAGTTGGGTTTAATACAATAACTCGAATAACGAGTAGCCTAACCCGGGTGACGCTCTGAATCCCTCCTTGAAACACTAACAAAGAAAGATATAAGACTATTACACAAAACCCTCGACCCTCCTTAAACGCATTAAGGGGGTAGTGCTTGGTTTTTGGTCTGTATTTATTAATTAATTTATTTTTGGGTTTCCTCGCTAGACCTCTATCAAGCTTAAAATAGCACCCCCAAAACCCCCTTTCAAGATAAATTTGTGAATTTTTCGGTATATAATGGCCCGGCCAAAGGCCGGTTCCTTCTAAAATTACAGGCTCGCTATAGCTCGCCAGGAAAAAAATCGACACCTAAATGGCACGAAAAATCTTAACATTGACGAAGAAATGGGGCGAAAGGTCTTAAAATCGACAAACTAACCGCAAGAAAATCTTAAAACCTCAAAACTATTATTCTAAACACGAGGGAGAAGGAGGTCCAAAAAAAAACGAGTATTACCCCCTTAAAAGCGAAAACTATAGAAAAGATCCATTGAATGGCAGTGGGAAGCTGGGACCCCACAACGATCAGCCCGAGATAACATTGTGATCAAACCTTGGTTAACATGTCTGAGCCCTCAAAGGATATTTCTTGAGACTCTTACATACACTCGCGGTCACTAATGTCGTCCTTACATGTTCGAAGCAATCTCATACGGAATCGAATCTGAAGCAATCTCATACGGAATCGAATCTGAAGCTATCTCGTACGGCATCGAATCTCCTTATTAATGCTCTGTGTTCCTTATTACATTTCTATAGGTATATCTTACGGAATCGAATCTCCTTATCAATGCTCTGTGTTCCTTATTACATGTCTATAGGTATATCTTACGGAATCTAATCTCCTTATTACATGTCTATAGGTATATCTTACGGAATCGAATCTCCTTATTAATGCTCTGTGTTCCTTACATGTCTAAAGCTATCTCGTACGGCATCGAATCTCCTTATTAATTCTCTGCCGTCCTTACATTTTCGAAGCTATCTCGTATGGAATCGAATCTCTTTATGATTTTTGTTTCGTTATTTGAATTTTGAAGAGCTCGATAACTCAAAATTATTCTGCGAGTGTACAGTTTCGATAATGATTATGATAAACTTATACACGATTAAAAAATAATTAGTATGCTATCATAAGGTAATTACTTGTTTAACTAGACAGCATTAATAGGCTTTAAATATATTATATTTTAATATAATATACTGTATATTATGTCATATAAAACAAACTAGCTATGTATAAACCTTGTTCATTATAGGTAACTTAGAAATCCCGACCTCAATCTTTTCAAAAATGATTTAAGTATTTGAGTTGATATTTCTACCATTTAGAAAGAGTCGACCAGTAAATAGGCTTGGAAAATTACAGCCCATTTGCTCCAGCCCTTCCTGAGCTACAAGAGGATGGAGTTAAGATTTCTGGCCTAATCATAGTGAACAGACTATAATATAATTGTATATATACTCAATTTATCTTACAACAAAGAACTCCAAGTACAGTCACTTATAAAAAATCGTGAACCCCTTATGTTTTCTTTATGCAATTATAACTCTCTGGATTGATTTTGGATGGACCTTGCTTTTCAATCAGTAGTGGAAATTTGTTTGTAGTTGATGTATTGAAAAGTATATTCGTAAGGTCGTTTCCAGAGATATACTTCCATAATTAGAAACAGGTGAGGTCCACGAACTTTCATGAGCGACTGTACAAGATATTTGACAAGGCTGAAGCATGTAATGTGCAGATCAGATTAATGAGCTTACAGTTGTGCTCACCCAACCGTACATTTTTGTTTGTATAGATAAAGGATACTACATTGTTTCGAGGGCCTCTTATTCGGGTGCTTCAAATAACAAGGTTGCCATGAATAGGGCTGTTTATCGCGTCATTTTTAGAATTCCTGATAAAGAATGAAGTTCCCAAAGCCTTTCTTCTTGTCAGGTATTTCTATTACAAATGCCACCCCTCATAAATAGTTCGGTGGAGGTATAAATGTGGGTTATTTGAAGGACTGTAAACAACACATTATTCGACGATAAAATATGCATGTAAGGTGAGATGGGCTGGTTCCTCTTGCCCCCTTCTCCCTCGTGTTTAATCCGATTGGTGTTTATATTTTAAGACTTTTGACTCATTAGTTTGGCGATTTTATGACTTTACACCCGATTTCTTTCTCAATATTAAGACCTTTCGT
This sequence comes from Paralithodes platypus, assembly GCA_032716605.1. Lineage (NCBI taxonomy): Eukaryota > Metazoa > Arthropoda > Malacostraca > Decapoda > Lithodidae > Paralithodes > Paralithodes platypus. The sequence continues at coordinate 44,744,093 of CM064514.1, forward strand.
GCCATTTAGGTGTCAATTGTTTCCTGGCGAGCAATAGCGATCCTGTAATTATAAGAGTAAACGGCCTGCGGCCGAGAAATTTTTCTATCGAAAAATGTACAACAGCCTTGGAGTAGGTGTTCTTTACACCTTTATGAAGGTCTCGGGAGGAAATCAATAACTTGTAACAAATATAACAAAAAGTAAATAAATACGCCCATCTCCCCTTAAGTTATTGAGGTGCTAAATTATAATCAATATAATTTACTAACTCCTCGACTCTGCAAGGTCTTTTTTCAGCTGAATCAAATTATCAAGCGATGAAAAAGGGACTTGTTAGCGATATGACTGATAACCCTTATGTACAGTACCACCAACGTGTTGGTAGTGGTTATAGTAGTGATAAGAGTTGTTGTTGGTGTTGGTAGTGGTGGTAGTAGTGGTGCTGATGGTGATAGTGATGATGGTGGTGATGGTGGTAACAGTGTTGCCAAATTAGCTACTTTTCCGCTAGATGTAGAGGTATTTACTTTGATCTAGTGCCCAATTCTTACATCTAGCGCCATGAATGCAAGCGATATTCTGTAGATTTGAGCCATTGTAGAGCGATAGTGTAGAGATTGTGGCATTATTCTAGCGATTTTCGGCATTTATTTACTATCTAGCGGACTTGATTTGGTAACCCTTGTTGGTGTGAAGGTTGTGTTGGATGTGGTGTTGATATAAAGTTATGCAATTGGTGATGATAGTAATCCTGTTAATAGCCATGGTGTTAGTAGCGACAGTAATGATGGTGGTATGGTGTTAGAGATGATGGTGGATATGGTGGTGGTGGTGGTGTTGGTATTAAAGGGTTCTGCGTCCCGCCCAGGTATTCGGGGGATCTCTCTCTCTCTCTCTCTCTCCGTCTCGCGATAACATCTCCCTCCCGACCTCAGCGCCGAACTCTCTGAATTGGGCTGCCTTGATATCATCGGAAAACCCAGCGTGAATTCATGCGAGGGCTCTACTGACCTCTGAATGTAGCGAGAGGAAGGGGGGGGGGGGGGGGGGTGATACACGATGACTTGAATCACTCCTGACAGTGAACAAATAAATAAATAAATAAAATAAATAATATAAATAAATAAAACCGAGAGTTACAAGAAGTTTTAGGGAACACGATCTCAAAGACTTTTCAGTTCGTTCCAGGTAGATACTTTGGACGAAGAAAGAGATATTACATAGTGCAGTACACCATTTGCAAGGTGTATAATGCTCTATACTTTAGTCTCTACTGAACAAATCTTAACAACTTTTGAGGAAAGGTGGTTCCAGGTAGAACAAAACTTATATATGAAAATGTGTTCTTAAATACTAGTGCTAAACCTTTGAGAGAGAGAGAGAGAGAGAGAGAGAGAGAGAGAGAGAGAGAGAGAGAGAGAGAGAGAGAGAGAGAGAGAGAGAGAGAAAGAGAAAGAGAAAGAGAAAGAGAAAGAGAAAGAGAGAGAGAGAGAGAGAGAGAGAGAGAGAATGAGTGTGTATGTGTGTCAGTCCATATCTATCATCGCACTAACCATGGACTCGCAACCTACCAGCCAAACAACGAACAAAAACTCCACTAAGCAGGATGCAGATGGAAGAAGAAGAAGAGCATACAGACACAAACACACACACACATAAAACCGTGTCCGTGGGTTCCTTAATCCTGTGGGGGGCTTTTTGTGCCGCCTACTCCAGTTCCTAACCCTTTCTGTCAAACCCGCATTAAGATATGCTCCGATACTGTCAAAATCGTTTTATTGATGTGGGGAACACATTTCTGCTACCACACTCTATCAAGATGTGGCTAGTTCTTTCAACTCACGAAATGAAAATGGTTTGGGATGGGTTGGAAGTAATAGTTTTCTTTAAGGGAGTACTCAAGTCTGGGCCTGATAACGGCAGCTCTTACATAATAAGAATAGACATTTGGGAAGCCATACCAATAGTAACACTATGATTGATTTATTATTAATAAATATTTAATTGCATAAAATAATTTAAACTTACCGAGTCTCATCTTGAAGATAACTTGTAGTAGCGGGGACATAGTTTCGTTGGCTTGTTCGTTATCCATTGTTGAGTCCATGTTTGTTAATTACACAACTATATAATAATTACTTTAATCGAATACACGGCGTATCTCTATTGCACATCTATAAACTAAACCTCGAGGCATTTATTAACTATAATATTACGCGTTGAACCACGTACGATGACTAGACGATTGATGGGACCAACGTTGAACTAGATGGTTACTGAAGAACGAAGGAATGACTAGATGAAGGCGCGGGCCATATGGTTGATGCTCGTGTCTTGGATTATAATTCGTCAGTGGCCGAAGTGAGAATAAAAAACTTATACGAACGCTTATGTAACGAAGAGGATTACGCTGATCCTGGTGCAATATCTCCTCTCCTCGGCTATGAAAAGGTTTAAGAATTTGTTAATGCCGGAAAAAAAAAAATGATACGAAATACTATACAAGTCGCTCGTTGTACAGCACTCCCGTTCGCTTCTTGGTGTCGAAAATGGAAAACTAATACTGAAGTTAGGGAGCACGAGTAAGGATCACTTCATTCTTTCCTCGACGATGACACAGTTCAGTCATTACTCGCTGATGTCGAAATAAAAAAAACTATTTGTGAGAATGGATAACGTTGGTATTTTCTGGACGATGAAACTGTTTAATAATATCTCGTTAGCTCGGAAACTGAGGAGCTGGTAGAGACGTTGGTGTGCCGTACGGGTGTGGCTGGTGTCGTTCTGGCGTAGTATCCCCTTCTCTTCTCAGTGATGACAATGTTTATTGTGAACACTTTCTCACGCCATTGATGCCTGGCAGAGGAGGATGTCACTGTGATACTTTGCAAATGAACTTCGTATTCAGGATCACTTGCAATGTTAACGTATTTTAGATTTTCTCACGTTAGCACCGAAAACATATACATTTTTATATTTTTGTTGGTAATTTATACAAGTTCGTACTTGAAAATAGTTGCACTAGTTTGTAATTGATGTAATACTTACTAACTTATCATTGCAATTGTCAGGTATTTAAGGCTTAGTATTACTAAATATAAATCATTGTTGCTCTTTTCGGAGTAACTGCTCGCATTCGATTTTTCAATGTCCACTTAAAATTCGATTTGTTTTCAGATGTTCAGTTCGCAGGTAAATAAACAATCACAATCACTGCAAGTATCACATAAACTATTCTTGGAGGTGGAGTGGTGATGTATGAGGGTGTTGACTGATGGTGCGAGGTGGTGGTGGAGGTGATGATGATGGAAGGAGCAACTGGACACCTCGACATCCCAGCCCGGAATGAGTGTCCTAAGAAAATCCTGGCGACCGGTACAACTCGCATGTCCTTATGACTTTCCTAGATCTGTCAAGTCACTAGACGTTCCACGATATTCAGGCCAATGCGAAGGAACCAAGCCCAAGAGAGAGAATTTTTTCTTTTCGTTTTTTACCCTTTCTCCCTCGCGCGCGCGCTCGCTCCTCAGCCTCTCTTTCCCCCCTATGTCCCTCCCCCCGTGAGTTAAGCCCCTCCCACTTGCCCCTCCTTACCAAGTCACATGAGCGTTTTTCTCGGCAATTTCCGAGCGACATTATTATCCTGGCAATATTTTGGAGCACTTTCGTCACTGATATCGGTAGCTAGATTGAAGGTAGATGATTGTATATGCGAATTCTTATATAATGTCTAATTCGGGAAGTACAGGATACAATTTGCCAAAAAGAAGATACTGGAATGAACGCTTATGTGAAACCACCGTAAACCCTTCTAGTTACCACCCCCCAAAAGGACACTAACCCCCCCCCCCTCCTTCCCCCCCTTACCCCCATCTTTCGGTTTCTGGGCCGGGATTGGTGGAGGGGGGTCGTGGAAGTGTAATTTCTTGGCCTGTAGGAACTGTTAACCGTTTTGCGGGATTCGCCAATGGTATCAGAATAAAGCTCAAATTTTCCCATCTGATAAAAAACATTCCCTTTAAAAATGGAAAGAAAAAATTTAAAGGCGCAAAAGCCCATCTGTTGTCCGTCATACCAATGCTAATTTCCACTTTTAGCAAATAAAATCCTTAGGTGCCGTACCCTTCAAGGATAAAGGGTGGCTATGTGAAAATACAACGGATTGTACCGAACCGTCAAATATGCATTATTACCTCGATGACTATTTAACATTTTAACAATTTTCAGATCAACATAAATAAGTCTAAATCAATAACAATTACACACATATATATATATATACCGCATAAATAAATAAATATATAAGTAAACACTGCTGTCCATCATAGGAATGATAATTTCGTGCATAGGCTAATTAAACCCTTATGTTCTGTCCTCTTCAAGCATAAAAGCATGCGAAAATCCAACGGACACTACATAACCTCCATGGATGCATTTTTACGCGGATCATTCTTCAAAATTGTAACCAGATAGAGGCCATATAAAACTCATGTTCTGTCCGTCATGCGAACGCTAATCTCAACTATTGGCTAACTAAATCCATAGACGCCTCCCCCTTCAAAAATAAAGGCTACCTACGGGGAGAAATAACCACTAAACCACAAGTGTTGCAACCACTTTTTTTTTTTATTTTATTTTTTTTTAACAGAGGGCAATACCTACCTTAACCACCACGGATGCATCTTTACGAGGATAATTTTTTAGCCATTGTTTTGCGCGTGCCTAATTGTGAAGAGAGCAGTGTGACCAACGGGAGAACAGGGAGATTGGCCAAGGTCCCTGGATGGTGGTGCAGGCGTGAATCTCTCGGCCAACACAAAAACAACACGACCCGAAACTTTGCACAGATGCCGAGTTATACTAAAACGAGAATACAAACAAAGTACATGTTCACAAATATGTGTTCGTATGCTGTAAACATAATGCGTCTTCAATTGCAACATAATTTGACATGACACAAACTTCCCCATCGTCCTAGATTGAAGGGGTTAACTGATCGTGAACTAGTAAATAGCAAACTTCTGGGCAACTCTAGTTTGGTAGTGAACTATAGTAGCACATCTCAGTCTAGTTACCGACACCAATGCAACGAAGCCTAGAAACTTTATATAATTAAAAGTTGTCGATCGAATATTACCGATAAATCAATTCATGTGACTCTTCTATTAGGCAATGCGGTATATGTGAACTCTGATGTCATAGTCTCCAGCACACTCATGAATATTCTTGGATTTCACTTACTTCTAATTATGGAAGTAAATCTCTGTAAACGAATTTATGAAAACCCGGTATAATTTTCTATGCATCAACTACAAAATCATGTATTATCTGTTGAAAAGAAAATTGTAGTCAAAATTCAATCTGGATCGGTATAATTGCATAAATAAAAACATAAGGGGTTCACGAATTTTTACGAGTGGTATCCAACTGTACTGTACCTCGCAAGACAAGTCCCCAGGTGAGCTATGGCAACCCCCCCGTCCAGTAGTCATTAATCTCTTTAAAGTTTTTTTTTTGGTGTGTGTGGGCCAAACTGCTGGTCTTGCCCCTTTGGTCCCCCGGCCGCAGTCTACACCGGGGCCCCAGCTGATAACATTGTAAGTCTAGCGAGTACCCTGGTGGACCCTTTATGATGGCTCTCTACCTCCTACCCTCATACATAAATAAAGCAATCCTAAGTTCAAAGATGTACTATATAGGGATGTCGACAATTGTGAAAACAAAATTCAGTGTATAGTAATTCCATCAGTAATGTAAATAAATACAGTGTAACACAGTTTAAATCTTCTATAAAAGTTAAATGTTGCTAAAATATTTGGATTTAATATGAAACTACTTCCATAAGAATTTCATAGATAATAATGTATTACTGGATACGAATTGGAAATCGTTTATGGATTATGAGATGGCATCTTCGCCGCAGGCAGATAGAGCTTTGAGAGAGTAGTATATGTTTTATAGATTCATACTTAAATAAGATAAACACAATCACGATCTTCATTTACTTATATAAATGAACATCTTAAAGCTCGACCATCTGTTATAGAAAACACGAGAATCGGCTTAAAAATTTACTAACCATATATCACCGAAAAAATAACTCCCAACACTCAATTAAGAAGGACAACACGTAACTCGCACAACATTCTTGCCAAGCGCATCACCCAAACTCATAACAAAAACACGAAAATAATAATAGAAATATAAACAAAATAAAATAAAAAGCGACATCCTATTCCAGTTGACAAAAAAAATTGTCATTGCGCCAAGTAGCATGAAAATGACACAGCTTTTAGTTATTGCCAGATAAACTTTCCAATACTTTAAACTACATTTCATATCACTAATTTACAACATCTGCCAGACATACTACAGCCAAGCATACTGTAATATTAGTACCAATATATCAAAGTAACTCTTGGATATAATGAATCTTGACGTAGTTTAACTAACAAAGTTTTTAGAGTTAATGATTACGTATGATCTTAACAGGCCCATCATCTTTTTAGATATCTTAAGAGTTAGTTGTGTTATGCTACTGTATGTTATAACAACTAGGAATTACGAGGTAATTAGCTAACTGAATACCTCTCTCACTTACTTACTCACTCACTCGCACTCACTCTATCTCCCCCTCTCACACACTCACTCACTCTCACCCTCCCTCTCTCTCGCTCTCACTCTCCCCCCCCCCCCCTCTCTCTCTCTCTCTCTCTCTCCTACAGACGGGTGGTTGTGCAGGGGTTCGTCGGACACACTTCACTGTTCAAAAAACGGGACAGGAGCTATTATGAATGGATTAAGCCAAGATGTGTATTTCCGCTCTACAGGGGAAAGGACAGTCACACGGGGACCTCTGTGTGTGTGTGTGTGTGTGTGTGTGTGTGTGTGTGTGTGTGTGTGTGTGTGTGTGTGTGTGTGTGTGTGTGAGAGAGAGAGTGTGTGTGTGTGAGAGTGAGTAACTGTGTGTGTGTGTGTGTGTGTGTGTGTGTGTGTGTGTGTGTGTGTGTGTGTGTGTGTGTGTGAGAGAGAGAGAGTGTGTGAGAGTGAGTAACTGTGTGTGTGTGAGTGTGTGTGTGATTTACAGGCATCGTCTTGCAGACATTGGTATGATCTCGGTTTATTATTCCCATATCCTATTTACGCGCCTTATAGTGCATTCCATTAAACAAATCACAACACATCATTCTAATTTAAAAGTATACACCCAAAAATTAATTTACATACATCAAGTCTCCCAACACAAAGAATGCAATGAGGAGGCATTGTTTTTACTATCACAAATAATTCTTAAACTTCACAAAATCATCTACATATAGCTAGAATAAAATTAAAGAGACGTCACCCGTGCAGAAAGGGTTAAAGTCAGCTCTCCGCTTTAACAGCTGTCGTATACTAGGCTTGACACCGGGCAATTGCAATGGTGAGGGCGGGGCAGGTATCCTTTAAAATACGGAGTTCAGACAAACATGCAGCGTTGTGCGCGCGCGTATATGCATACATTTATGTATTTAAATATATACTGTATATTTCATCGATTAATGGATTTACTTGTTACTTTTATTTATTTATTTTATGTTATTATATATACATACCGGTACTGTATATATTATTATTATTATTTATTTATTTATTTATTTATTTTTATTATTTTTTGGGGGGAAGAGAGGGTCAGAAAAACGCTATATTGGTAATTTCAAGAAGTATCTCCAATGATTCAGGTATTTCATAATGCCCTCAAACTTATCCAATTATATAGAGTTGTAAGATTCCTACAAATAAGAATGAAGTAAAGAAAAAGAAACGTCAATGACAACAATTCGACTTGAAATGTTGTAGACTGTAGGTTGGCGAAATGTTGCTCTGAGGCATGGACACAATTCAGTGTGATAGTGGCTTACAACATGGTATTCTCAACACAACCATTAGACCATTTAAACCAGTAGCTCTTAACCAGTGCCAAATCAACCGAGGACACCCAAACCATTGACGATCTATAATACTAACCTAACTTGACCTAACCTAAAAATATTGGTCGAGTTGGCAGTGGTTAAATAACTAAAGCTATATTCGTTGGAGCGTAGAAGGGAACGTTACTTAATAAAATACACGTGGAAAATAACAGATGGTTTAGTACCCCAATAGTCATGAAATTCGGTGATAAGAGAGGCTGGGAATGCAATATCCCCAGGATGAAAAATCGGGTACGATGGGCGCGCGGCGAGAGGGTTGGTTGATCACGTAGAGGACCACGTCTCTTCAACAAACTCCCGCGGTGAGTAAGAGACATGAGGGGCGTCTGTTAGATAGCTTCAAGAGAGTACTCGATGTCGAACTGCAAATAGAGCCAGATGAGCCCATCTTCGCAGGGGAGCGCTACGCCCCTACGAACAGTCTGCTGCACCAATGTTCAAAACACAAGGAAGGGCAGTGCGTTCCTTGGTGCCTCTAACGGAGTGGCGAACTCCACATAGGTGAACATATGTAGGTAGGTAGGTTGAGTTGTCTCCATACTCCATACTCCCTGGTAGACTACATCAGCCTCTGTCTAATATTCATTACTGAGAGGTCATGGGAGTGATGATGCGAGTGCTGGACTATCCGGATGTTAAGTCAACCATACAGGATCAACGTCAAGGGGGGAAGCTTATCCGATTGACTCATAAGTTTCGATGATTGATTTAACTAATGAGGTGTGTCGACTGGGAAATTGTATGCCATATCGGCTTGCATTCCCAGCTGCCTGCACTAAAGTCATAATCAATAGTTCAAATATAAAAAAAATCTACATCCGTCTATCTATTTCAACGTTATCTTAGTTGATATTTATTGATATATATTGGCCATCAAAAGTCGCGTCACACCTTTGCAGGTTTTACTAAATGTATTATCCCTGGTAATGGGGTAACATTGTAATATGCCTTAATAAAGGATTTCATTTTTTTTCAGTTTTGCTTAAGTGTCAAGGAGATTTTTGTTTATATTTTACTATGAGGGATATACAAATATAAGTCGTGTGTGTACTGAGGGGGATGGGGGGAGAGGGAGGGCGATTCTTTTTATAGTGTACACCTATCTATCGATTAATCTATCTAGTGGTGTGCGATCACCAGCAGTTTGATGAATACATTATTATTCCCCACCCTTACAGCTGACGCCACTCCCACGTCAAGACCACCACCGGCCACATTATCCCTAACATTATCTTCACTAGATAAATGTTCACCATCAGTCTAATGTTTTGTCATTATTACACGGATATCTTCTTCACAGTAGACAAACCAGTCTTATCTTTAATATTTAGAGAAATAAACTACTGCATTGTCCACTGCCTAAACTATTGTATATTTCCTCTTCACATTTGGCATAGCATATCTATCTATCTATTGCCGGACGCCTTACTCCCCTTACGAGGGTGGCCATACACAGAATGCATATCATCAACGTCATAATTCAGCTAGCAATTAAACTCCTTTCTTGTCACCAAAACCAATAACTCTGTTCTCGGCACGATCGCCTCCTAGATTCCATACAGTGTTATCGTAATTTGTTTCTATTTGCCCCGTACGTAAATTAGTTTTAGATTAAATTCTAGGTAGTAACCGGAAATAATAGTACAGATAATTTTCTCACTGCCACCTAGGTCTCTAGTGCAGTGTATATGTTTTGTCATCCATTACCTATTCATGGTTCGAATCCCGGTGGGTCACATATATGCTTTCATTAATTTCAATAGAGGTGTTTGGTGCTGTGGTGAAATTAATAAAAATATAGATTGTCATACCATTTTATTCTAATTCGGTAAATAAACAATAGTTATGAGAATAACCAGTGCTTGTGTAGAAAAGATACGTTTAAAATTGCCGGTAGTTTTTACGATTTAACATTTTCAATTTGTGGTGCTATACAATGTTGTGATTCATATACTGTAAATAATAGCTAGGAATTCATGTAAGATCCAATTCATATGATTTTCAAGTTTTAGTAAGCGATGAAACTTCAAGGGCTTTGGATCCCGAGCGTTCATTGAAGTCTTAGCCCAGATTAAAATGTTCCCATCAAACCCAAACCCTTTCTTAAGGGGACAGTGGCTGTTTTTTTTAGGTCTACTAATTCATATATTAATTATTATTATTTTTAAAGTTTCCTCGCTAGACCTCCATCTAGCTCAGAACCCCCCCCCCCCCTTCAAGATAAATTTGTACAATTTTCGGTAGAAAAATTTCCCGGCTGAAGGCCGGTTCCTCTTAAAATTACAGGCTCGCTATCGCTCGCCAGGAAAAACATCGACACCTAAATGGCACGAAAGGTCTTAAAATTGACAACGAATTGGGGCGAAAGGTGTTAAAATCGCTAAACTAATGGGCCGAACGTCTTTAAATCTCAAAACTAATGGGACTAAACACGAGGGAGAAAAGGGTCCAGAAAAACGAGCCATCTCCCCTTCATACCCACCATAAATATTATTACCCCCCCCCCCCCCACCCACCCTTGCCTCGACCCTCTCCCATGGTTTACTTCATACTCCATCAATTTTGGATTTCAAGGTTTTTTGAGTCAGTGATGAATACCCATTCTTCCATTAAATAAGCAAACCCGATTTTAATTCCCACCGCCACTATTGATTAAGGGGGGTCACCGGCTTTTTTGTTTTATCTTTCTCTCCTTATCTCTCTTTCCCTGGTTTGTATCCATTCGGCCCCATTCAGCCAACTGTTTTAAGACGTTTATCCCCATCCAGGTGTCGATATCGCTCGCCACCATTGTATGGGGAAATCCGGCTTCGCTGGAGACATTTTTCTATCGAAAAATTTACAAATTTAGCTTGCTGTCAAAACAAACTTATATATATGCTGGCTCGCTACCGTTCGCCAGGAAAATATTTACACCTGGATGGGGATAAACGTCTTAAAACAGTAGCTGAATGGGGCCGAATGGATACAAGCCAAAGAGAGGGAGAGAAGATAAAAACAAGCGAAGTGGGGTCCCTTAATGACTTTGAGCTGCTGTGGTTAACTGAATTATTCACCCATTTCGCCCAGCATACATATTTTTCTTGTTTTTGTTTAGATAAGCACTATCGTAATTGATGAAGATACGAGGAACCCTTATCAAGAGGTGGACAGGTGACAACACAAACGATCATGGTAGTATTTGAGTCGGGTGGTTTACATTGTTCGCTTTTGGTACACACTAAACGTTAATAATTGAGGGACTATCTATATTGGGTTAAAAAGAATCGTTGCCGGAGTTAGACAAGGATAAGGTACAACGGGTGACACAGAATAATGTGGTAGCATTTGACATTGAAATGGCTTAGCCAGTTCATGTTTGCTTCTCTCTGACGTAGACAAGTTCGATTCCACATAACGCAAACTACCATTACCCCTTTACCTCCCCCCCCCCCCCATCCCCAATGGTCTACTTCCCCCCGCTCCCCCACCCCCTCCAATCATTGCCCGTCGACCCCTCTAAAACGCTGACACATCAAAATCGATCATGTTTGAAATTTGGAGGCGGACAGATTAGACCGACGAAGTAATGGGTTATTTGGGTTCCTGTACGGAGATCGGAATTTCGGGACATGTAGGTCAGATTTTTTATATATTATGATGAAGATGGCGATGGAATTAATGATAGAGGTGATGTTCATTATGATAGAAGCGGTGATAAGTAAGTGATTTAGATAGTGGTGATGATGATGATGATGATTATGAGGAGATGAAATAAGATGGTGAGGAGGAGGAGGAAGAAAATGGGGATGATAATAAAAACAGTGATGATGTGAGGACTACGAAGAGGAGTTAAGTGATGATGAGGAAGAAGATGGTGATGATACTGGTAATTAATAAGAGGAGGAGGAGGAGAGTGGTGATGAAGACGATGATGAGAATGATGACGAAGAAAGTTTGTGGACAGATTAGACCTCCAGGTAATGGGTTATTTTAGGACCGCACTGAGCTCGGAGGAAAAAAAAAGGTGCCACTCTGGAATTTCGGGTTATAAACGGTAGGTCAGCCACTAGAGGTAGTCTTTGTAAATAATTAATGTATATAATAGTTACCATAACTACTTTGAATGTTAATGTATTTTATTAATTTTCCTCCTCCTCCTCCTTATTATTATTGTTATTATTATTATTATTATTATTAGTAGTAGTAGTAGTGGTAGTAGTAGGCGGTGATCTCTATAACAGATAACATTACATCCAATATTATTATATTGGTAGTCTCTGCTATTTACTCTATTATTAGGCATATACGGAGAAAACTCATTCCTGGCATTTAAAAAAAAAAAAAAAAAAAAAAAAAAAAAAAAGTCATATGTTGGAAAGGGTTACAATGAGAATGCAGCGGCAGTGTAGGGCGGCTGAGTAGCGAGGGAATATCGCAAAAATAGTTCATACAGAAAAAAAAAAGAGAAATAAAAAAGGCAGAACAGAGAAAAGGAGTGAACAAAAATACGAAAGGGTAAAGGCGGGTTCACACGGGTCCTTTTTCAGCATCTTTTCTCGGCATTTCAGATCCGGACGTCTGACTTCAAGTTTTGTAAGATTTTAGCCATTTGTAAAATCAATGGCAGTGAAGTTGTCAATACCGATGATATAGAAGTTCAAAATGCTGACGGAAAATGAGGGATGCCGATCAACATTTGCGAAGAGAAAAAAAAAAAGGCGCTTGTGTGAACCAGCCTTACGAGAGAGAGAGAGAGAGAGAGAGAGAGAGTGAGAGTGAGTGAGTGAGTGAGTGAGATGGAAAGATAGATAGACAGATATATATATATATATATATATATATATATATATATATATATATATATATATATATATATATATATATATATATATATATTTATATATATATTTATATATAAATAGATAAGATAAACAGCCCGATAGATAGATAGATAGATAGACAGATAGATTGATATATATAGATAGATTGAGGACCACCCGCTCAGATGACGCGGTTCGCTCAGCTGTCCCCCCTGGGTTTGAACTGTTTCCATTCTCACCCTTTTTTTAACCTCCCATTTTATTCTATTTTCCCTCCGTGCGGGGATCGAACCCTTCATTGCCGGGACCTGCTATGCGTCCACTCACTGGCTCAGTCATCAAAGGGTTAAGACAGATTTAAATATATTCTAGTGGGATGGATTAATCACACTACGGATAGATAAATAAGACACGAAATTATGAATTAATGGTTTAGGCTAGTTATATTGTACTATTTGTATATTAGTAAAATGTTCTGTTGTTGTAGTTATTTTTAGCGTATGTGGTGTCTTTTTCTTCTTTTTCCATCTGGCTACTAAACAGAAGGCGGGAAGAGCAATTGCATTATCAATTTATTTATAAGTATTTTCGCATTCTGAGGTGGAAAAAAGTAATTTCACCCAGTATTACCAACATTATAATCTTACTACTAATCAAAAAGTATATAAAGAAATAAATACAAAATAAATTACGTTCCTTCAAACAAAATCCATTAAAAAGAGGGAGCAACAAATATGAGGCAGGTCATTTTTCGTCCCTCCGAATGCTTAGATGTGAGTGCGGAGAAATGGCAACTAGGATGAGAATTGGTTAAATGAGTACTCAAATTATAAATATTATTGCTAGAAAATATAAAGTAAATTCCCTTATTAAACGTCCATAAATTAATAGAATAAATGTGGTAAATGATAGAGCCCAGTTGTCTTCCTTCTGTTCGCTGAGAAGTACAATATGATGGTATATTTAGGCTTTGAGAGAGAACACAAGGCAATTTGACTAAAAAATCACTTTTCGAAGCAACCACCTTCCGAAAAACTCCTAAAAAAATAAAATAAAATATATATAATGGCAAAAGGAAAGGAAAAGACAGTATGATGGTATATTAAATAGAAAATGTACTCAATGATTTAGTTATTGCCACAACTAGTACGCTAGGATGCCATAGTCTCTAGTACACTCATAAGAATGCGTGGTCCCCTATGTTTTTTTATGCAATTATAACTATCTGGATGCATATTTGGTTAAACTTGCTTTAAATAAATAATATAAAGTATATATTTCTGTAGTTGATGCATAGAAATGTACATACATATATTCATTTCCAGAGATATGCTTTCAAAACTAGAAATAGGTGAAGTCCACGAATATTTATGAGTGGGCTAGAGACTACGGCATCCAAGTATACATCACGTATATGCAAAATGCGTCCTCCACGCAGAATCCACAACAGGTAAAAACACGAGCGAAAAAAAAAATGAAAGGGCAGGCAAGTTTTCCCTCCCTGAGAATTGTGAGTGTGTATTGAAAAGCGTTCCCCTCCCCCCCCCCCCCCTTCACCCTCCACCACCACCACCACCTGCCCCAGCCTTTCCATGTACCCCTTTCGCTCAATGGGGAGGCCGACAACTGTTATTATAGCTAACATTAGGCGATTTTATACAATTTAAGTAAGAACATGTACAAAATCGAGGCATATTTGATATATATTTTAGGCTCTTGATTCCTAAGGTGTTTTCCTAAGCTGAATAAAATCGTTTATCGAAAGGCTTAATAACATTAAAATTAGTAATTACCCCATCGTATTGAAGTCGTGATCTGTAAACTGTGCACTACCGTTTTCATTTTCAAATAATTTATAGAACAGGTGATGCAAGAAAAAATAATAATAATTGCGAGTCCGCGAAATATCATGAGCGTCTGCCCATGTGTGTCCCTTTTAACCATGTTCCCATGTACCCCTTTCGCTCAATGGTGAGGCCGACAACTGCCATGTTCTTTATTATTGTTACAGTCGTGCTTAACCCCTTCGGTATCTGCCCAACAATAGACAATTTTATTATATTTAAAGGTATCTGTAGGGATCAGAGGAGTCATGGCTCAATTAACTATAACCTGCTTAAAATCGCCTAATGGAAGCCACCATAACCTGAAAAATGCGTCACGGTGAACAAACTGTCTATTACATATTTTTCAAGTAATGCATAATCCATCTGGTACAGTAATTGATTGTGGAGTCCGTGGAATAACCCGAACGTCTTCCCATGTACCCCTTTCGGTCGCTGAGAATACCGACAACTGCCAACTAAATTATTATTGATACAGATTAAGTCGTGCTTAGTGAACTGTACATTATCCAAGTAAATTATAAAGTAGTTGGCGGAGAAAGTGAATACTACTAATGCTAATGCTACTACTACTACTACTACTACTACTACTAATATTTCTTATGTGTATCCTGGTGTATTGATTCAAATTATGTATAGTAATGTATATGTGTAATGTGTATACAGTATATGTTATGAAATAAAGGAATTGAATTGAATTGAACTACTACTACTAATACTGCTACTTACTAATGCTAATAATAATATTTATGATAATGATAATGGAACAGAAGTACATGGAATATCATCTACCTAATATCATATTGTGAATGATTTTTTCCTTTCTATTCTAACGTTAAAATTCGTAGGGACAATTCACCAAACAGAAGGAAAGTGAATAAATAATAAGACACAATGGAGGAGATCTCACCTAGGCTAAGTAAATCAATCACATCGTAACCTAAAGAGCTGTGAGAACTGGGGCAGTAAATGTGAAATTAATATTTATGAGATGGGCTATTTGTAAAGTTAATTCTATTCAGATGTAAAATATGTGCATCACTTCCTATTATTAAGCACGGTGTATGAGGCACCGTATCCTTGTAATTTAAATATGAATTGAATAAACCATCAATGCAGCTACCTTTCCAACTATCTACAAACTCATCTACATATTTATGTATAATTTATCTATGTACAGTGTCTATTATATATTGCCTACGCATTTTCCCACCTTCCAATCTCTCTATTTATATACTTTTCAATCTATATAGCTATATATCATTCGTCTGTAACTATATATATTAATATTAAATTTATATACAGTATATATATATATATATATATATATATATATATATATATATATATATATATATATATATATATATATATATATTACATGATAATCAAATAATCTCCCTTTTTATCAAAGTGCCTACTCACCTATCTGTATCTACAGTATATGATCAGTTACAATATCTTCTATCTATCGGTATCTATTCAGCTATCTAACAATCCAACTTCATATTCAACCATCTTTTTCATACTGTATAATATTCTGTTTGTCTGCTTATCCATCTGTCTGCTTATCTACCTATCAATTCCCAAATAATATCTTTATCACTTCATCTACATACCCATCTATCTAACTACCTACCCATCTATCTATTTACCTACCCACCTATTTATCTACCTACCCATCTATCTATCTACCTACCCATCTATCTATCTACCTACCCATCTATCTATCTACCTACCCATCTATCTATCTATCATCCTACCCTACCCATCTATCTATCTATCATCCTACCCATCTATGTACCTACCTACCCATCTATCTATCTATCTACCTACCTACCCACCCATCTATCTATCTATCAACCTACCCATCTATGTATCTATCAAGGTGTGAAAGAGGCAGGTGAGCCCCTGGTGGTGGTGGTGGTGGTGGTGGTGGGCCGGTTCTGCAGCTCGATACTCCTTTCATGGTCCTGATAATGACCAACAACAACAACAACACCCGGGGAATGAGTCGCCCATAACACTATACCATTACTACCACAATCATTAACACTATTACCATCACTACCATTGTTATTATCATTACTACCACAATCATTATCACTATTCCACCACTGTATTGCATTCACTACAACCACCACCTTCATTACTATAACCACTATCATCATCATCAGTTATCCCTTATCTTCCCTTTCCATTTTTCCCTTACCCATTCTAAACCACTGTTTGGACAATTGACCATCAGTGTTTTGGAGAGTAAGCAGCTTTGAGGGGTCGCTAGACCTGTTGTTGCTTGATTTCATTTGTACTCCTTTGTACTCACCATCACTACCATCATCACTATATACGTCCACTAATACCACCAACGTCACCACTTAGCAACTATCATCATCACTTACACCTTCATCACTACCATTAACACTATATACGTCCACTAATACCACCAACGTCACCACTTAGCAACCATCATCATCACTTGCACCTTCATCACTACCATTAACACTATATACGTCCACTAATACCACCAACGTCACCACTTAGCAACTATCATCATCACTTGCACCTTCATCACTACCTTTAAGGGGGGGGTGACCTGCTTTTTGTTATTTCTGTCCTTTTCTCTCTTTCTCTGGCTTGTATCCATTCGGCCCCATTCATCCAACTATTTTAAGACGTTTATCCCCATCTAGGTGTCGATTTCTTACTGGCGAGCAATAGCGAGCCAGCATTATATGAAGAAATCAGGCTTCGCCGGAGAAATTTTTCTATCGAAAAATGTACAAATTTAGCCTGCTGTCAAACAAAAATAAAAAATATGCTGGCTCGCTACCGCTCACCAGTAAAAAATTGACACCTGGATGGGGATAAACGTCTTAAAACAGTAGGCTGAATGGAGCCAAATGGATAAGAGCCAGAGAAAGATAGAAAAGGACAGAACAAAAACAGGTCACCCCCCTTAACACGATATGCATCCACTAATACCACAGACATCATCACTTAACCACTACCATCATCATCATCACTTGTGTCTTCATCACTACCACTACCATCACATCATCATCACCACTACACACCTTCATTTACAACACCACTATACTCGATACTCCTTCCGTGGCTGTAATATTGACCCTCCCCCCCCCCCCTGAAATAAGTCGTAAATAGCACTAACACTACCTCTACTACTATTCCAACCATCACCAGATTATTACCATCATCACTAATACGCCCATCACCACCTTATATCACCGTTACACTCCACCATAACCACACTATTCATCATTATCCTCACTACCACCACCATCGTTATAACTACCTCCACCTCCTCCACCACCATCCCTATCACAGCTAGTATTCCTAGTTCTCCTCCTCCCCATCATCACATTCACCCTCCCTCCCTCCATCGTCATCGTCATCATCATCATCATCACCCCCCCCCCCCCCCCCATCACCAACAGTCGCTTTTATCGGGAAATTGAAGGGTTACACGTCGGTTCTTCCACAAGTAATTTCGCCCACTAGTTTTTTTCGTTTACACTTGAGATGATTCGCCCACGCTCTGAAGGAAAGTCGGTTAAGGATAGTTTTGTTTTTTGCTAAGATGGGTTAATATATTTCGTCAGGGTTTATAGACAATTAAACAGAGAGGGTTAAGTAAAGTCAAATGAGAGTTAGGTTAGGAAAGCTATAAGCGAGTTTGCATTCAGGTTATGTTTATGATTGGTTAATAATATGATAGGGCTAGAGTATCTAGGCGAAGGGGCTGGAGGGCGAATAAGTCCGCCAACCCTTCTTCCATCGGGGAATTGACGGATGGCAGTCATTTTAATTGTGGGAGGTAGCGGACATTGAAGGGGGAGCGGGAAAGAGAAAAGAGCCGCTGGACAATAGGAGGAGAGAGAGAGAGAGAGAGAGAGAGAGAGAGAGAGAGAGAGAGAGAGAGAGAGAGAGAGAGAGAGAGAGAGAGAGAGAGAGAGAGAGAGAGAGAGAGAGAGAGAGAGAGAGAGAGAGAGACAAAAAAAAGAGAGAGAGAGAGAGAGAGACAAAAAAGAGAGAGAGAGAGTACAGTCAGGGGCGATAGGACACCTTAGGGGGAGGTTTATATTAATGTGTTTATTTGTTCATTATATTCTTTAGTTTCCTCCCAAGATGTTCCATCAAGCTTAAATATTATCCCCAAGACCCCCCATCGAGATAAATTTGTACATTCTTCGGTAGAAAAATTTCCCAGCCGAAGGCCGGTTCCTCCTATATTACAGACTCGTTATCACTCGCCCGGGTAAAAATCGACACCTAAATGGCACAAAATGTCTTAAGATCGTTAAACTAATGAAACAAACGTCTTCAAAATTTCATAACTAGTGGGGCTAAACATTAGGGAGAAGGGGGTCCAGAAAAAAACCCTCCCCTTAACTATAGTAGCCCATGCAGTTCCAAGTCAATTGCTAGGTTAGGTTAGGACTTTAGTTTGAGACTGGTTGAGTGATCCGTGGTTGAGTTGGCACTGGTTTCAATCTACTGGTTGGTATGGTATATTGGTTGAGACATTAATGGAAAGCAGTCTCCATCACTAAACAAAAATAATAATAATAATAATAATAATAATAATAAATATATAAAATTAACCTCTTTACATTAACAGTTTTTGTTCACTCTTGCTGGAGTATTATTATTTTATGTTCATAATATCAAAAGTGGCAACAAAAATTGACGGTGTGAAAGTAGGACACCAATTTTTGAGCGCAACTGTACCGCTGGAAATGACGCGTCGGTGAAAAGGCACACACGAAGGGGCAAATTAATTCAGTACAGGCTTCGTGATTAATATTCCCGACATGACAGGCTGTGAGTATTTGAATAACAATACCCCTTTCTCGCCGCAATCTAATGCATTATGGGTTAAGGGGAGATGGGTCGTTTTCTGGTCCCCTTTCTTCCTCATGTTTAACCCCATTAGTTTTCAGATTGTATGACGTGCGAACCATTAGTTTGGCGATTTTCAGACCTTTCGTCCCATTTGTTGTCAATATTAAGACTTTTCGAGAAATTTAGGTGTCAATTTTTTCCTGGCGAGCCTGTAACTTAAGAGAAACCGGCCTTCGGCCGCGACATTTTTCTATCGAAAATGTACAAATTTATCTTGAAGGAGGGTCTTGGGCGGGTGTTTATTAAGGTTGATGGAGGTCTAGGGAGGAAACTAATACAAAAATATACATATACAAAAATGAGCAAATAAAACTGGTACATCCCCCCTTAAGATATTCCAGGAATGTTTATGATAATCCAACTCTTTCATCGGGAATAATTTTTTTCGCGTACTTTTGTGTCGCTTAGGATCCTGTGAGGTGTTAGTATAATGTACAATCAAAGGTCATAGTTCCCTCTCCCTTTGCCGTTTTAACCCATTCAGTACCGGTGACATCCTTTTCATTACATTCTGGCAACTACTAGACGATTGTATTCAGTTTAGGAAGGACGCCTACCGATTAATAGGCAGCAGACGATCTCAATTAATCCATTTAGCTGCCATAGATCTTTCCAAAGCTTCATAAAATCGTCTAAATGCAGCTAAACGCAAATACAAAATACGTCACCGGCACGGAAAGGGTTAAATTCTTAGTTAAAATGAAATCTTCAACCCCTGAACAAGTGGCCCTCTCCTCCCTCCTCCCTCCTCCCTCCTCCACTATATTGTTGTGTATTCATTAGGCAAGTATATTTATCGTGATTGATATGACGGTGTCCTATGTTAGACATTTATTAATATATTATATATGCTATACGTTTTAATGAATTTGAAATCATATAATACAAGTTCGATTGGTTTCATTTGCATACTGAAAACTTAAAAAAATGCCCACGTGTATTTTTATGAGGAAAGGTATATTTCAGCCTGTACAATTCGCCTGTGATCCGTATGGCACCCGGGACACATAAATACAATTTTTAAAGCGACTCATTACGACATCTGGTGAGGCAAGGCTCCAAAAAAATATCATAACCCCTTATGTCGCAAAATGAGCACAAAAGCCAGGAGAAGAAAGTTGGTGATTTCAAGTTCACTCTCCAAGAATTTCCCGCGGCCCCAAAGCGTAACAGTATTGGAGAGGACTCTTTTACCCCTTTCCACCCCTTTTCCCAGCCCTTTAAATGGATCACCTTAACGGAAAGATTTTTTCTTTCACCTCGTTTGCATTATTTTACCCTGGCGCGGAACTCACACACACACACGTATACAACCCAAAAGACGTTGTGTTACTTTTTAAAAAACCTCTTCGGTAATCAGTTTAAAAATTTCTCATAGGAAGAGTGGTCACTTCCTTCCGACACCCTACACGGAAAAAAATGCGTCGGGCCAATGTGTGCTTTAAGGAGGGTCGGGTTAAGGGCGGCCTGGACTTGAGAGGAAGGGGGTACAAGGGTTATCGTCAACATATGCGAACCGTTGGATGCCCGTGTGTAGACTGGAGAGAGAACAAAAAAGCAGACGAATTCACTGAAGCACTTTACACGGCAACTTTTGGCCTTTTCCAGAATTATGTTTTTCATAATTTTGATCTGGCAGCCTCTTAAATTCAGCTAAATAAAAATTCAGCCAATTATATCATTGTAGCTTCAGTTTAGTTGCCAATATCGATGCCAAGGAACCCAGCAATGTTGCCGGAATTACTTTGCCGATCGAAAGTTGCCGCAAAAATATCTGGTCTGACTCGGCCTTTAAACCTTTCCCCGAGTTTCCCTTTCCCTGGGAGCAAAGAGTTAGCGGCGGCACTTTACGCGACCAGCCCAAGTCGTTTTTGTATCGGCCTCAGCACCCTCATTAGAAATTCGGCAGTTTTTGTGAGAAAGCCTCCGCTACCTACCTAGGGTCACGGAGGCACAATGCTGGAAAGGGGAAGCCTATATCCTGCACCTCCCGGCCAGGAATTTTCACAATACCACTCTTATCCTTCCGTAAAAAAATCAGTGATTCTCATTAAATTTAAACGGCGCTCTGAAAATAGTTTTAAATCCAGTAACTGACACGGTGCCTGTTTGGTATACAGCGTAAATATATGATCTATATCTATCTATGCCAAACAAAGGACATACAATATTACACAAACATTAGGAGTAAGGTTAATGCAAGGTCATAAATTACTTAATTAATCCAAACGAGTAGCATAATGTATAGTAAATAAGCTTTGTTTTGCGCAATTGGCATCTCAGAGATGGGAAGCAAAATTCACATGCGTTTCTCTTGAAACTAAAGTTATAGACTAGTTGTATAAAAGTTCTATTTCAAAAGTAATAGTGTAGATTTTGACAACTAATGAGTATGAATAAAAGGACTACCGGTACCATTACATTTCTCCACAGCTTCATGCCTTCGCCGCGCACCAAATACATTAACTTTACACATTGCCTTGGCTATCCTCAAACGCTTTTACTCAGGATTTCGTAGCCAAAAGAAAACAAAACATGAATCACGGAGCCTTTGCACTTATCATTACTATTGCAGGTGCAAGGTGACGGAGGCCATGTGTTGCTAAGGAATATGGGGTAAACATGGCTATTATCTCTAACAAAGATAGTCTGAAGTGAGCAATGTGTGGAGTAATGTGTGTGTGTGAGAGAGAGAGAGAGAGAGAGAGAGAGAGAGAGAGAGAGAGAGAGAGAGAGAGAGAGAGAGAGAGAGAGAGAAAAAAGAGATAGATAGATAGAGTGAGAGTGAGAGAGAGAGAGAAACAAAAGAGATAGATAGATAGAGTGAGAGAGAGAGTTGACCCTATATATCTTCCTACCCCCCTATAAGGTCATGGAAGGTGAAGGTACAGGTAGAGTTAAGCATCAGGTATATGGGACTAGCGGGTGGCTTTGTCGTCTGGAAATATATAGGATGCCAAATGCTTAACCCCTTTTTTACCGTCGACAGCTTTTTTATTTAATTCTGGCTACTATTAATCGATTTTATTCAGTTTAGGAAGGACCTCTAGCAATTATAAGGCTTCGAACTGTCGCAATCAACCCCTTTAAATACCATAGATCCCTCCTAAGCTCATGAAATCGTCTAAATAGTGCTAGCATAAAATAAAACGACGTCGTTGGTACAGCAAGGGTTAACCCATTCAGGATAAGATGGCGCAAATCTTATAATCACCACTAATTTTCTCCTCATCTCACCTAAAGGACAGCAATAAATAAGTGTACTATCAGCCATCAAGCAGTGGACCTTTTCAATTGGTACACAATGGGTTAGGTCCTGTTCCCTCTATGACCCCCCCCCCCCCCCCCCCCCCTCTGGACCCCTGGGAGTGTCATAGGGCAGCAGTGACCACCCAATATTGTGACCACCCCCAAGTGTCTACTGTACCTGGGCTATTGTCACGTGGGAGAAGTCGTATTGTTTGGAAGGTCAAGCTATGAGGGAGATACGTAAGGTAGGCAGGCGTTATATTGGCTGTAGGGTCAGGCTATGAGAGAGATACTTAAAGGTACGCTGTATAAAACAAAATGTGGGTTTAAGTAAGGTATGAACAAGATAATTAATGAGGGTCATACCCCTTATCAAATTATATTGGTAGTAATAAACCTATATAGTATAAGGATATTAAGGTAAATCACTATCAATATAGTGATAGGGTGTGTGGTGAAGAAAGAGGGTGAGGATACGTAGGAACTTACACATACAATGCAAGACATACGCAAACACAGCCACATATACCGTACGCACATGGGCACAAAACACACTTAAACCAGAGAAATCACAAACACAGACATCTACACACACACACACACACACACACACACACACACACACACACACACACACACACACACAGTAGTGACCATCAAAATGTGACTACTCCAAAGTGTCTAGTGTACCGCGGCCATTGTGACGTGGGAGAGTTCGTAGTGCTATATTGTTTATGGGGTTAGGCTACGAGAGAGAGAGAGAGAGAGATACTTGAGGTAGAGCAATAATACCCACATGAAGGGAAATAGTTTTATTGTAACGACATGACAGTTTCGACTCTCTCTGGAGTCTTCAGACGAAACGGTCTTGTTGTTACAATGAATCTATGTTATACCATGAAGGTATAATTTTTCCATTCTAGTATGCACGGCATTGTGAATATAAATGCCATAATTAAGGTATGCGGATGTGAGGTGAATGAAGAGACTTACAGCCATAATATAAACCCTCACTAAAGTGTTCCCCCAAACCCTTCATAAGCGAAAAAAAAAAAAAAAAAAAAATACAGAAAAAATAGTAATCTATCTCAACCTGAATGGCATATATACCTTTATCACAGATTAATACTCAGTTATTTTGTCTTAGCTAGATATGGTGTTGGTAGCACACTTCCCACATGTTTAAAAATATGGGAGATAGACACACGCCGCCAAACAAATACATACATAAACACATACACACACACCGAGACGCATATACTCACTCACATCAGAACACACACACACACACAACCATTTACAAAACAAACAACACACAGACGGACACACACACACACACACACACACACACACACAAACATGAAACACACACACACACACACACACAAACATGAAACACACACACACACACACACACACACACACACACACACACACACACACACACACACACACACACACACACACACACACACACACACATATCATTGACCACCTATGTTATGACCACTCCAAAGTGTCTAATGTCCCGGGGGCCCTTTTGACGCTGGGTAGAGGTCGTAGTGGATATTGTTTGTGGGGCCAGGCTATCACAGAGATACTTAACCCCTTCTGTACCGGCGAAGTTTGTATTGGATTTTAGCTACATTTAGACGATTTTATGAAGCTTAGGTAGGATATATGGTAGAAAAGGGTTAATTGAGATAGTCGGTAGCCTTTTTATTGGTAGACATCCTTCCTAAGCTGAATAAAATCGTCTAATAGTTGCCAGAATATAATGAAAAGGACGTCACCGGTACTGAATGGGTTAAGGTAGGCGGGTGAGGGATGAATGAAGGGTGTGCGTGTGTGTGGGGGTGGGGGAGAGGGGGGGGGGATATTATGCGGACTCACACATACTGTACACACCTAGACACCGACACATACACACACGCACCCAGACACACTCATACATACACGCCTTATATAATAGAACACATACACACAGACAGACACACACATTCAATATAAGCTGAACATATATTTACAAATTCACACACACATACACACACTCACACACACACATACACATACACACACACACACACACACACACACACTAAAACAAAAATGCATACAGTGAGCACATTATTCATACCAAACACACACAAAAGGAAGATTACAATTACGAATGACTAAAACACAGTACATAATACATATATACAGTATATAAAACACAGTACATAATACATATATATATATTTTCCATACTATTATTTGAAAGTACAATACAAGCCGACAAAAATAACAGACGCCGAACACGTAACAAAGGCGGCGGAAAAGGAAAGACCGAACTCATATTATATCGAGGTTCTGGGTTAAAAAGGGGAAAACTGAAGAGGCTAAGGGAGAGGCTACAAGAGGCTGAGAGAGAGAGAGAGAGAGAGAGAGAGAGAGAGAGAGAGAGAGAGAAGGAAAGTCACTGATAGTAGGTGGAGTAGGAAGAGGGGGAAGTATAACGCCAATGGGTTCTACAATTAATATGATAGCATGTAACCTTTGCCTTTTGTCTCCTTCACTCGCATAGAACATAAAAATATAAAACTTAAATATAATCAATAAATACATATAAAACAGAAGAACCACCATGATAAATACTTTACACTGTCTATGGTTTACTTTCTAATTTTGCCTTCACTAATAACTGATTAATTTAGGATTGTACAGTAGGTTAGGCATACACACAGGCGAAGAATAATATATCTAACTTCCCATAAATATCCTCTTCCTTCCCCCACATATCAGGATGCCCGAGAATAATATATCTAACTTTCCCATAAATATCCTCTTCCTTCCCCCACATATTAGGATGCCCGAGAATACTGTTAATATCACTTCTTGTAAAATCCATATTTACAGAGATAGAAAGAGCCATTATTTAATAACGAGAATAAAGACGTTGACGCGGCTCTCCCCATACACGGCACTCGAGTGCAATAAGAGGTTGACAAGGGGGGGGGGGGGGGGGGGTAGGGGGGGGGGGAGTTTGGAAGAGAGGATATGGGATGGATGGTTGTGGAATAGAAGGGTAGGGTGGGATGGGATGGGTGTGTGTGGATAGGGGGAAAACAAAAACATACCCGCCTTCAAGATAACGTTATACATTTTTCGGCAGGAAAATGTCCCGGCCGAAGACCACTTCCTCCTAAATTACAGGCTCGCTATCGCTCGTCAGGAAAAAAATGGACGCCTCAATGGGCATAAAAGGTTTTAATGGTAGCAAAGAAATGGGGTGAAAGGTCTTTAAAATCGCCAAACTAATGGAGTGAATGTCTTATAATCTCAGAACTAATGGGGCTAAAGATGAGGAGGAAAAGGGGCCCAGAAAAAACAAACAAAAAACCTCGCCTTATTAAGGAGGTAAGGTGGGCTAGGGCGCGGTAAGGGGTTGGGAAAAGTAGGTTATGACGTAGACTAGAAAAATATAATGGGCTTGATTAAACAAAACAATGGGTGGAAGGGACCTAGAGAAGAGAGAAGAGGAAAAGGATGGAGTGGAAGGAAAGCAGAGAGAGAGAGAGAGAGAGAGAGAGAGAGAGAGAGAGAGAGAGAGAGAGAGAGAGAGAGAGAGAGAGAGTGTGAGTGTGTATGCATGTGCAAGAACGACAGAGAACGCGAACAGAACGAAAGAGAGAGAGGTGCAGTAGCGGTTGGGGTAAGGGGGTAGGTAGGTAGGGAGGTAGGTAGGGAGGTAGGGAGGTAGGTAGGTAGGTAGGTAGGGAGGGAGAGAGAGATGGAGGTAGGTAGGTAGGGAGGGAGGGAGGGGGGAGGGAGGAGGGAGGGGGAGGGGGGAGGGAGGAGGTAGGGTAGGTGAGTAGGTAGGTAGGTAGGTAGGTAGGTAGGTAGGTAGGTAGGTAGGTAGGTAGGTAGGTAGGTAGGTAGGTAGGTAGGTAGGTAGGTAGGTAAGGTAAGGTAGGAAGGATAACCGGAGCTCCCTGGGCTCCAATGTTTGAACAAGTACTTAGCGGCTCTGAAATAACAAGCCCCCGACCGATCCGTATATACAGTATACCGGTACGCGTCTAACCCCATCTTTCCCCGGGAACAACCATTTTCCCGGGCAGCACACTCGGAACATTTTTTATTTTTATTTACACATCTATACCTTTTCCTCGAGTCATGGGAACCCGAGAGAGTATGAGTGAAAGCGAGTTGGGGAATGAATGAGTGAGTGAATGAATGAATGAATGAATCAGTGAATGGATGATTATTTTTGCACATCTCTACCTTCTTGAATCATGTGAACAAGTGAGTGTGTGAGTGAAAGTGAGTTGGAGAATGAGTTGTTGAGTGAACGGGTAAATGAATGAATCAATGAATGGAAGATTATATTTGCACATAATAACCTTTTCCTCGAGTCATGTGCATCAAAGAGTGTATGAGTGAAAGTGAATTGGGGAATGAGATGGTGAGTGAATGGATGAGCGAGTGAATGGATGAGCGAGTGAATGAATCAATGAATGGACATTTTATTTACAAAGATCTACCTTTTGGTCGATTCAGAGTCATGGGAAAGTGAGTGAGTCAGAGTGAGTAGGTAAGTTTATAAGGAGGTGATAGAATGAGTAGGAGAGTGAGTGAGTAAGCAAGTGAATGCGTGAATGAACATATGAGTAAGTAAGTGCGTGAGGTGAGTCAATGAATGAGTCTCAAGGAGGACTCGGTATGTTAAAAGACCTTGCTGTCCATTTCAAGGAGACACTTTAAATAATTTATTCAGGCTATATAGAGCAAAAAAAAACATTATCCTGTGTGTGTGTGGAGAGAGAGAGAGAGAGAGAGAGAGAGAGAGAGAGAGAGAGAGAGAGAGAGAGAGAGAGAGAGAGGCGGAAAAAAAGAGAAATGGGGTATATTAATATAAACGAAAGAGAGGCAAGAGACAAAGTAAATAAAGTAAAATGAGATGAAAATGAGCTAGGGTATGCAGAAAAGAGCAAAGAGAAAAAAAAATAAACAGAGAAAACAGTAAACAAAAGAAAAATATATACAAAATGAGAGAAAAAAAAAAAAAAAAAAAAAAAAAAAAAAAAAAAAAAAAAGAGAACACACGAGTAAAAGAAAACAAGAGAAAGAGAAAAAATGAACGAGAATAAGAGTAACAAAAATAAAACAAATATAAAAGAGATAAAGGAATACACAAAGAGACAAAAGAGAAAAATAATAAACATGAGACAACAAACAGAAAAGCAGGGTAAGGACATCCCCAGAGGAATCGGGCTGCAGACTTATCTAACAATAATAAGCGGGCGGGCAAGGGGATGGGCGGCCGGGAGTGTGGGGGTGGAATCCGACGCCCGCAACAACCACAATAAACCCACCCACTCAAGCACTCCACTCCACGCCCCCAGCTCTTTCTCTTTCTCTTTCTCTCTTTCTCTCTCTCTCTCTCTCTCTCTCTCTCTCTCTCTCTCTCTCTCTCTCTCCCTCTCTCTCCGTTGAGGAATTGTGAACGGTATCTAATGAACAGTGTAGGATAACTGTAATTTACTTATACAAATAATTCAATTATATTGTTGTAAAATAGTATGCATTTACAGAGGTTATTGGTTTTTAAAGTTTCAGTTGTCAACTTTCCATTTTCTGTTATAGATATTTTGTTCATATAATGATGCTATATAATACAAGTATATGTTATGCATATAGCAAATAATTAATATTATGATATTTCAAATACTGTACGTATATCTACCCAATGGCATAACTTATGTTGAGAGAGAGAGAGAGAGAGAGAGAGAGAGAGAGAGAGAGAGAGAGAGAGAGAGAGAGAGAGAGAGAGAGAGAGAGAGAGAGAGAGCAAGAAAAAACGAGAGCAAGTAAAACGAGATCGAGCACAAACGAGAGCGAGAACATGACAAGAGACAGAGACATAAATAAAGAGTAAGAGAAAGAGCGAGGTTGGGTTCATATTACCATACCCTGGGATCTGTCTCTCTCTCTGGGGGGAGGGGAAGGGGAAGGGAGGGGAAGGGGAGGGAAGGAGGTAGGGAGAAGGGAAGGGGAGGGGGAGGAAGGGAGGGGAAGGGAATGGGGAGGAGGAGGAAGGGAAGGGGAGGAGGGGGAAGGGAAGGGAAGTGGGAGGAAGGGAAGGAGGGGCAGATCCCACTAACATTCATCCCTTTCTTCACAGGGGTGGTGAGAGAATGGAAAGGGGGGGGTGGTGGAGAGGAAGGAAGGGGAGAGAAGGGATGGGATGGAATGGGAAGGGAAGGGAGGGGAGAGGGAGGAAGGGCAGGGGATGGAAAGGAAGGGCAGGAAGGGAAGGGAAGGAGGAGGAAGGGAGGGAAGGGAAGGGGAAGGAAAGGAAGGAGGAGGAAGGGAAGGGGAGGAAAGGAAGGGAGAGGAATTCGGGAAGAGGAAAGGCAGGGGAAGATGAGACGTGAAGGGGAGTAGTAGGGGTGAGGGTGGATCTGGTCTGTAAAAGACTCCGCAGTTGCAAAACAAGATCAATATTAGCCTCCAGTGTCGGGGAGAGGTCCTGTCTTACCGCCCTTAATTCTGGCCCAGTCTTGTCCATTTTATTTATCATTCTCCTTTACTTTCCACTCTTTATCTTTTCTTTCCATTCTCTTTTTTTTCCACTCTTCTACATTCATTCTTTTTTTTCCACTCTGCTTTATTAATTGTTTCCATTCTTTCCTATTCATTCTTCTCTTTCCACTCTTCTCTATTTATTATTTTTGTTTTTCACTCTTATTTTCATTCCCCTTTCCTTTCCACTCTTTTCTGTTCATTCTATTTTCTTTCCATTCCCCCTTTCTTTCCACTCTCTCTTTTCATTTTCTTTTCTTTCCACTCTCTTATTTCTATTCCCCCTTTCCTTTCCACTTTTCTCTTTTTATTCTATTTTTTCCATTCCCCTTTTCTTTCTCCTTTCTTTCTTTCTTTTCCATTCACTAAACAAATTGGCTAAGATAAGGGTTTTGAATGAATGCTAGAGTTCCCTTTGGTTTGGTTTTATTTCTAGTTACGCTGCACAAAAATCTACTTTTAAAAAATAACATTTGGTCTACCGCCCTCACTTCATACCCTGTAAAATATAATTTGTTTATGGTTACCCCTTATCTCCAACTATATTATATTAACCCATACAGTACCGGTGACGTCCTTTTCATTATTTTCTGGCAACTATTAGACGATTTTAGTCAACTTATGAAGGATGTCTACCCATCAAAAGGCTACAGACTACCCCAAGTAATCCTTTTAATGACTATATGTCCTTCCTAAGCTTTATACAATCGCTTAAATGTAGCCAGCATACAATTACAAATACGTCGCCGGTACTGAACGGGTTAACTATTATTTATCCAGCTCCCTTTCCACTGTCCGAATATCACCACTCTCGCCCTCACTCGTCTTCCCGTGGCCCATTTATTTACCTACCGTCGATCCTTATATTATGCGAGGTTTACTTTCCCTCACGTTTCTCTTACAACTGTTTTATCCTTATCATTTCCCCACCTGGTATCTTGTGTTGACTTACCATTTTGGTTTGATATGTTTGTTATTATCCCTTTGGTCCCTCGCTATGATAAAACACGTCATACTATTAATATATTTTGTATCAATGCATATTTTATAATTTTTTCCGTGAATTTGATTTCAGTATCCCGTATCGGTTACTTTACCTAGTCCCCTATATATCACTTTAATGTAATATACAAAAGTTAATGCATCAAATATACTTTTGCCATAAAATGTCAAAGTTATATATCTAATAAATCTACTGTATAAACAATTCAAGTAGCTTCACAGCGGGAGAGTTCCTTCCATAGATTTATACCACGTCCTTTGAGGTAGAAGGAGCCAGATTCTCGTCAACGTTTCACCAATCTTGCTTCAGGTACATCTCCTCTGGCTGCTTCTGAATGAAAGCTTAATAAAAAGTCTGGTACCTAAAGTAATCCATCTCCAGACCATATTCTTCCTAATTAACTTGACATTTTATTACGCCCTTTAAACCCCAATTGCTCATACTGTAAGTGCTTCAGTATATATTCATCTTTTGGACACAAACATTCATCATATTTCAGTTACCCAAGCCACTACATAAACCTCTACCGACCAATTAGATTGAATCATAATAACAACTACTGGGTGAGGCTCTGCTACCAAGTAAATATGAATAGTCGCCGATACCAATGCAATAGATCCCCGAAAGATTATCAGCATAGAGTTGCCGATCGAAAAATGCCGGAAATAAAAACGTTAGGGTGACTCGGCCTTTATTGAATTTAGCATCCCTCCCCTTCTGCCCAGCGAGGTCCCGGGTTCACCTATTCTTTTACCCACATTTTTCTAGTTCCCAAATTTGAGCAGCCATCATGACCTGACAGAGGAGCGCGGAGAGTTGTGTTGGCAGACCCAGAGGTAAACGTTCGCAGGGAGACTAGCCTTTGCAATAATATAAGTTAGCTACCCTTTCAGTACGGAGAAGGCTTTGACTATTTAGTGTGTGCCTAGCCTTAACCGTCTTGGTGGTGTAATAGTTAAGGTGTCTACAAATCTGTGTGTGATAACCTGGGTTCGAATCCTAGTGGATCACTTATATGCTTTCATTAATTTCGTTGGAGGTGTTTGGTATTGTAATGAACTTAATAAAAAATAGATTACAGTATAGTATTATGTCTAGTAAAGAACCATAGCAGTAAACGAGGTTAAAATTATCTCGATTCATTTGTTCAGGACACATGGACAGCTTCCATAAATGCTTCTGGCTGAGAGACGCCATCGTTCAGCTACTGGTATAAAGGAATTACCTTGCATAGCCGAGGGAAAACAATGATCTGGAATATCTTTTTAAAGTTATATTTTATATAGTTCTGGCTAGCAATAAACCGTTTTCTAATGATTAATAAAGATATGTTACACAAAAGCGGCTACTCCAATTTCGGGAAAAAACAAGATGTTGTCTCTCAATATGATGTGCCGATATTGTTGTTGAAGGATATAGTTTACAGTTAGGATACTGTATCGGACCTTATATCTTACATTATATTACATGTATTCATTAGTTTCATTGATTTCATTAATTAGGTTTATTTGTAAGTTAATTGGTAGGTTGGTGATAATATGAATCTATTAATAGTATTGCCAATCATGTGCTAGTTAGAATATACTTACTTTACATTATTGTTATCGTAGAAGCTAGCAAGGATGAGTGTATATTAAGTATTATTAAAGATAATCAAAGAATCTTACCCAGGGTTGTCCTGAGTTGTATAATAGTGTTGGGCTCCCGGTGATGCCCCTCCTCCGCGACCCTCAGCGACCTGTGGAGCCCTCTAGGAATACAAAGTGTCTCTCCCTTTCTCGGTCGGTGCTCTCCTACAGGCCTCGCAGATCAACCTTCTCAGTCCCGTAACTGCGATTTTTTTAAATTAAATTTTGCTACCGACAATGGGGTTAGTAGATTCAATTCCATAATCACGACTTCTTCATTTATTTAGGCTACTGTCAACCAGTTGGGCGCAATTATGGGTTGTAGCGGGAGAAGATGTTAGTTAGTTATAATTATGTTACATGAAGTGTAAGGGATATGAGTTGTAGCGGGAGATGTTAGTTAGTTATAATTATGTTACATGAAGTGTAAGGGATATGAGTTGTAGCGGGAGATGTTAGTTAGTTATAATTATGTTACATGAAGTGTAAGGGATATGAGTTGTAGCGGGAGATGTTAGTTAGTTATAATTATGTTACATGAAGTGTAAGGGATATGAGTTGTAGCGGGAGATGTTAGTTAGTTATAAGGTAGATGAAGTGTAAGGGATATGGGTTGTAGCGGGAGATGATGTTAGTTAGCTATTAGGTAGGTGAAATAGGTAGATAGTCGCAGGTAAGTAGCGT
The DNA here is from genome assembly GCA_032716605.1 of Paralithodes platypus. Lineage (NCBI taxonomy): Eukaryota > Metazoa > Arthropoda > Malacostraca > Decapoda > Lithodidae > Paralithodes > Paralithodes platypus. The sequence continues at coordinate 44,776,751 of CM064514.1, forward strand.
CCAATAGGTACAAAAGGAACTGCCTCGTATGGGCCAGTGGGCCGCTTGCAGATTTCCGTTGTCTTATGTTCTTATGTAATCAGACGATCTTGTTTTCTTTTTAAATTCAATATAGCTACTACCTGATAATATTTTTCATCTAAAGAACCATTTCAAGTTAAAGACATGAAATATCTCAATTAACCTTTACAATCAATAGACAGTTTTAATTATGTTCAACTACTCTCAAACGCTCTCACTCGTACCAGGAAATACCACTAAAATTCCATTGCTCAATAGGATGGAAGGACTAGTTTCCAGTAGGGAGGCCATGGGTACCAATTATTTCAGCTGCAAGGTGGCTGAGCTGTAGGAATGTTGGCAGGAGGGGCTGGCTGATTATTGGTGGCTCAGTCTTACACTAGTTTGTTACACCTTAGTATCAGTAATTAATTAACCAGACGAAATTGCAGTCTTTCAAAAAAATATGTGTTCATTACGTATTCTTGATAGATATACAGTATAGAGATAGATAGATAGATTAGATAGTTTTCCCTTATTTCATTTTAATGGGGGAGGGACTGAAAAAATCAAGGAAGGATGTTTGTAAAATAAAACGTTTGTCTCTCTGAAGACAAGGTGTAAATACATTTGTGGATTACTGAATAGGTTATATTATTTCATTGTCGAAAGAGGAAATTTGATGCAGATTTTAATAATACAGAATATAGGAACATGTGCAACTAAAAATTCCCTTTGCCTATCCTAAACTCTACCCTCGTCGGACGGGAACCTTTCGTATATGTATAAATAATCAACCACTAGCGAGTTCCGGGTTATCATATAAAGTCAAAATTGTAAGCTTCGATATTTTTGCAGAATAAAAAGCTGGAATCGCGTTTTAAATTTATGTGTAGAGTAGCCCACATGAATTCTTACCCACTCCGTGATTTATGTATGAAAGTGAAAATAGTAAGATTGATTTAAAAGGATAATTTGTAATCAAACCGTAATTAATCATATCAATTAACTACTACAAAAGAAACTACACTCCTAATTCAGCCATACTATTTGTCATCCATGCATAAAATCATGGAATGGATACAAAGTCATTAAAGTCAACTGTACCTCTCATCAATTTCATCATCATTCCTCAACTCCCATGCTTCTGTCACTCCGCTAGATATATATGTCTTGAAATGTGAACTTCCTCATAGATCAACCTCCCAAGTGGCCAATTCCGATTAGGATATGTTTTGATAATTCCGACTCTGTGCGGGGGTGATCGCTGGGGATGCGAGGTTGGGGGAGGGGAGGGGAGGGGGAGGGGGAGGGGAGGGGGGGGGAGGGGGAGGGGAAGGGAGGTGGGGGATTGGGAGGGGAGGGGGAAGGAGTGAAGGGGAGGGGGTTGGTGGGGGAGGGGAAATATCGGAGCCCCGCCCAAAATTATGCAAATCAGCCCCCCAGGAACAATACCCAATCAGAACCCCGCTGGGCAGAGGCGGTGTTGTGATTGGCGGAGGCGGTGCAAGAATGTGTAAGCGGTAATGATAGCATAAGTCACGCTCAACGCCCGGGTTTATCCTATTAACCCGACACTCTTTGTTTTAGGGCCCAGCTACCCCCAGACGATGTTAGTCAAACTTAGGAAGGGTCGGTCCAAATTGGAGGGTTAGCCTAATTGACATCTGTAGTCTTTAAGGGGAGATGGACGTATTTATTTGCTCATATATATATTTGTAATTTGTTTAGTTTCCTCCCTAGACCTTCATAAAACTTAAAAAAAAACACCTGCCCAAGACTCTCCTTCAAGATAAATTTGTACATTTTTCTATAGAAAAATTTCTCTGCCGCAGGCCATGTCTCGGCCGAAGGCCGGTTCCTCCTAAATTACAGGCTCGTTATCGCTCGCCAGGAAAATATCGACACCTAATTGACACGAAGTCATAATATTGACAATGAAATGGGGCGAGTTGGAGTTAATAGGATCGTCATCAACCCTTTGCTTCTCAGAGGGCATTTTCTAAGCTGTGTAAAATCATGTAGCAGGAACATTATAGTAAAACATAATTCGTCATCTGATTGAAAAGGTTAATTGTTGTTAGTCGAAGGTCTGATTGCCGAAGCTGGGGGGATCGCGATGAGAAAAATCCCTTAATTTCACGGGTGACTACATCGGGTTGGCGGTGGTCATGAGCGACGCACGATGACCGCTCCAGGGTAGACCTATGCCTAGATAGTCTACAGTAAACAGCAAAGCATATGAAATAAATTACTTTGACCAAATAGAATGAGTTTGCCTAGGTTAGTTTATAGTTCCCCTGTCTACTCCCGTGTTGTTGATTCCCCCCACCACACCATAGCCAGTGTAAAAAACAACTATAGTCCATTCATCATAGGTAGGCTACAAATCGTAACCCCTGACCTCTGTACCTCAAAAATGGGCAAGAGCAAATGGGATGTAAATGACCACACTTTTACCCTGGCTGGCTCTTCCCAAATGGTAGAAGTATTAGCTCGATTACTCTAATCTAACTCTCTGTCTTACTCTTACTCTCAAATCTAACCCAAATAATTCAATATAATAACAAACCGATACAAAACCACACCTAACATGCCCCAACCTAAGTAAGATAAAATAGGGTTTAGTTGGTAAGGAGGGGGGGAGGGGGATTCATTGACCCCCACCCCCCACCCCCACCCCCTCTGTATGTAGATTCCTCTGATTTATGCTTCAGTAGGCCCAACAACCAAGAAGAAGAAGAAGAAGAAGAAGAACCGTGATGGCGATAACCGGAGATTGATGCCCCTCGCCGCAGGAGAGGGGAACTGGCCTGGTGACGAACTGAATTAAATCCACCCAAACCAATCCCAACACAACTATACTTAACAACACCAAACCAAACATAACTAAACTACATCACCAAATCAAACATAACCAAACATAACTAAACTAAACATTGCCAAACTAAACTATTCCAGTCTTAACCAAGCCAAACATCATCAAGGAGGGATTGGCTAAAGAGAGAGAGAGAGAGAGAGAGAGAGAGAGAGAGAGAGAGAGAGAGAGAGAGAGAGAGAGAGAGAGAGAGAGAGAGAGAGAGAGAGAGAGAGAGAGAGAGAGAGAGAGAGAGAGAGAGAGAGAGAGAGAGAGAGAGAGAGAGAGAGAGAGAGAGAGAGAGAGGAGAGAGAGAGAGAGAGAGAGAGAGATAGAGAGAGAGAGAGAGAGAGAGAGAGAGAGAGAGAGAGAGAGAGAGAGAGAGAGAGAGAGAGAGAGCTGAAATATGACGGGTGTAAATAACAGATACTAAGAGAATACGAGAGTGATAGATATGAGTGTTAACAGAAACCGAGAGAGTGGGTGTTAACAGAAAATGAGTATTGACAGAAAACGAGAGTTTGGGTGTTTATAGAAGATGAGAAAACTGATCAACAAAAAACGAGAAGGTACGAGAAAATTAAGTAGGGGGTGACTAATAGAAAATGAGGGAGGGTAAGAGTTTAAAGTAAATTAAAGGGATATAGGTAATATTTAGAGAAGAGGCAGAAGTTCGTTTAATTGAATTCCCCAAAGAATAACAATTCATCGTAGATTACATTCCATTCCTCCCACAATATATAACTTGCATAAAGACAAAAGCGATAACTGTACATGAACCAGTAGTGACAGACGAGCATTAAAACGAGAGGCGATAGGAATATAGTTACAGTAGATTAAGAAAATAGTGTTACCTGAAATAATAGAAAGAGCTAGGGTAGACAAGTTTACCTACGCAAGGTTAATAAAAGTTTAAAACAAAAAGTGGGAAACAATAATATAATGGATCCCTATGGAACTCAGTAGAACGAACACTGAAGTAATGCAAAGTAGGTATACAGTATAGTTATATATTTTGTTTTTAAAGTACGCGCTTTGGGAAAGTTGCAAGATAAAATGGGAGATTCTGATATAAATAAATTGTAAAGATAATAAAGCGTACTTGAATATATTGAGAACAAGAAGCATCTATGGTCAGTTGTTTATGGCATACTAGACTAGCGAATATATATATTGAACTAAACTTGTACTATTGCCAGTTTGTACATAACAATATAACTGCATGTGCTGCTATACAAGTCCCTCCCGATTCAAATGGTATACTGTATGTGTCACAAACTTTCACCAGGCATAATACATTTCTCAGATTCATAGTCATACATAAAGGGAGGTGAATTAAGGGGACACTGGCTGTTTTTTGTTTTTTTTATTTTCTTTTTCTTTTTTTTGGCCAATTAATTCATACATTTATAAATTCTTAGTTTCCTCGCTAGACATCCCTCAAACTTAGAAGAAAACAAAAGTTTGGTAGAAAAATGTCCCGGCCGAAGGCTGATTCCTCTTACAATTACAGGCTCGCTATCGCTCGCCAGGAAAAAATCGACACCTAAATGGCAAGATAGGTCTTAAAATGTATAACGAAATGGAAAGGAAGGTCTTAAAATCGCCAAACAAATGGGCCGAACGTCTAAAAATCTAAAAAATAATGGGACTAAATACGAGGGAGAAAGGAGACCAGATAAACGACCGTCTCCTCTTAAGAGCGAGGTTTCCTTATTCCGCTTAGACAGGATGTCTCTTGGGGGGACGAACATCGAAGGGCCAGGGGGACGACAGAGGGGGCAGAAGACGTTGCCCACAGGAATGTTTCAACACGGAGCAAAAGCAAATGGTTAATAGTTATCAAAGGCCGCGACCATTGTGCCGGCCGTTTACTCATTGAATAGTGCATTGTTCGGCCGGTGTACGGAGCGTTAAAAATCCATATTGTGTACACAGCGCCGGGTTTGGCCAGCGCTATCCGTATTGTGTGGTGCTCAGAGGTGTGTGCACAGCTATTGAGCTCGGCCCGCCCCAGACCACGGACCAGCAAGACTCCTGCAAACACCCAAATGATCCTCCTCTGGGGGTGCCGTGGGACCACCTTAATAGTACACCCGTAGTCGTGGTTCTCCCTTCCTTCTTTTCATTATCTTCTTCTTCTCTCTCTCTTCTGTATTTTGTCGTTCTTCTTAACCCTCTCACGTTTTTGACGCAATTTTGAACCTATTAGGGATACTTTAAAGCCTTGTTACCATCAGGGGTATTTATAAACCTTTAGTTTAGTTACTTCAACCTCTGCAGTTGTCTTTGAGTTAGCTGTGGGCAGAAAACTAATTTTGGAGAAGTAATTATAAGAGTGAGAGAACTCTATTTATTATTGCTAATCTGGCACCCTCTGCGTCATAAAAATGTGAAAGGGTTAACATATCTCCTTTTCTTTCAGCTCTTCTCACTCCTGCAAACACCGGAATGATCTAACTCTGGGGGTGCCGTGGGAACATCTGCATAGTGCACCTGTAGCCGTGGTTCTCCCTCCCTCCTTCATTTTATGCTCGTCTTCCTCATCTCTCCTTTTTCGTTCTTCTCATTTCTCCCGGTCTTTTCTTTTTCCTCCTACTCTTTCCACTCCTGCGAACCCCCAAATGATCTACCTCTGGGGGTGCCGTGGGACTACAGTAATTGTACACCCTTCCCGTGGTTCTTCTCCACACCTTCTCTTCGTTGTCTCCTCTCTACTACTTATTCTCTTTCTTCTTACTCTGTACTTCTCTTTCTCTTCTTCCTCCTCTTTATTTCTCTTGCTCTTCTTCCTCCTGTAGCATCTTTCTTTTCTTTCTTCTTCCTCCTCTGTACTTCTCTTGCTCTTCTTCCTCCTCTTTACTTCTGCTCTTCTTCCTCCTCTAGCATCTTTCTTTTCTGTCTTCTTCTTCCTCCCTAATTCTCTTTCTGTTCTTCCTCCTCTTTACTTCTGCTCTTCTTCCTCCTCTATTATCTTTCTTTTCTTTCTTTTTCCTCCTCTTTACTTCTCTTTCTCTTCTTCCTCTTTACTTTTCTTGCTCTTCTTCCTCCTCTATCATCTTTCTTTTCTTTCTTCTTCCTCCTCTCTACTACTCCTGCTACTCCTGCTCTTCTTCCTCCTCTATTATCTTTATTTTCTTTCTTCTTCCTCCTCTATCATCTTTCTTTTCTTTCTTCTTCCTCCTCTCTACTACTCCTGCTCTTCTTCCTCCTCTATTATCTTTATTTTCTTTCTTCTTCCTCCTCTTTTCTTTCCTGCTCTTCTTCCTCCTCTATTCTCTTTCTTTTATTCTCCTCGTCATCTCTGACTTTCCTCTCTATTTCCTCCTCCTCTTCTCTCCTTCCCCATTCTCCTCTCAGTTCTTCCTCCTCCTCCTTGCCATTTTCTCTCATCTTTGTAAGTTGACCTTTATAATTCAGTATTATTATTGTTTCACCTTTTCATCACCATATATTTATTCATTCACTCGTTCATTCATTCACTCGATGCTTCACTGTTCACGAAAAAAGTGCATTCGTTCGACATTTTATAGATCAAAAGAGTTTAAGATGTAGCAACAAAAGAAGAGAGAGAGAGTGGGTTAAATATGACAGAAGGAGGGTGGTGAGAGGAACAAATGTTTGAATTGGTGACGGCAGTGGTGATGATGAGACGACGAATTCCCGAAAATAAAAAGTATGGCGAGAGGCCGGTTGAATACGTCCTGGAGTGGCAAAGGTGAGCCGGAGAGAATGGGAAGGTCAGGGAATGGCTAAGGTGGCAGGTGGACAATATAGTGATGGAAGTAATAAATGCAAACAAATTAAGCACACACACAAATTAATATAATAATAACAAAGAAAAAGTCAAAGAACAAAGTTAAAAGCAAGATAACTAAATTTAAAATTAATAACTAAATTCACATAAACATATAAATTATAAATAAAAAGTAATGACAAAATACAATCAAACATCGAAATAAAATTGTAAATCCGAAACAGTAGTAGAATTAAAAGCTTTGACGATCACTTACAGCAAACGTTTGATTTAATATCGCAGTTGCCTAGCTGAATCTAAAGACAACAATTAAGAGGGGTAGCATGCATTCAGTATTACTTAAGGGGAGGTTTTTAGTTTGGTCCCTAGATATCCTTCAAGCTTAAGATTACACCCCCTTGAACCCCTTTCAAGATAAATTTGTACATTTTTCGGTAGAAAAATTTCCCGGCTGAAAGCCGGTTCCTCTTAAATTACAGGCTCGCTATCGCTCGCCAGGATAAAATCAACACCTAAATGGCACGAAAGGTCTTAAAATTGACAGAAATGGGTTTAAAGTTCTTAAAATCGTCAAAATAATGGGGCAAACGTCTTAAAATTAGAAAAAACAATGGGGCTAAACATGAGGGAGAAAGGAGTCCAGAAAAAAATCCCTCAAGTAGATATCTCCCCTTAAGTACTTCTACATAGTGTACTGTATATCAATGAGTTAAGTATTCGCTTACTGAAAACTATAGTAGAAGCTAGTAAATTGTGTGCTGCAAAAACTAAAAAGTTGAAGACACATTTGAAGAGAGTAAGTTATGCCCTGCCTTGATCTTGTAATGAGTGGAGGATATGTGGAGTATGTGTGGTATTTGTGCTGTGCGAGCCAACTGTGTGTGTGTGTGTGTGTGTGTGTGTGTGTGTGTGTGTGTGTGTGTGTGTGTGTGTGTGTGTGTGTGTGTGTGTGTGTGTGTGTGTGTGTGTGTGTGTGTGTTAGGGTGTGCGTGTACGTGTGTGAGGGTATACTGTATATGTGTGTGTCAGGTAACTCAGGCTATGTATGTGTATTAAAGGATAGGTGTGTGTGTGTGTGTGTAAGACTATGTATGTGTGTGTGATTGTCTATAACTGTATGTATGTATGTATATGAATGAATATATGTGAGGGTATGTGTATGTGTATGAATAGACCAGGTTTGCATCAAGGGTAGAGAAGTGAACAAGCCACACTCCACACTCGTACAGCTCTGGCCAAACACTACCACCCCCCTTCACCGGTTCACTCGTAATAAGGAAGAGGAGCACTCGGCTGCCCCATCACAGGATCGAACCCCTTGCAGTACACGGGAATCAGACAACTACCCTCCATGTTGGTGCCACTGATATTGTTCTGGGTGTGGTGTCCCGAGTTCGAATCCCGGGAGGACCATATGCTTTCATTAGTTTATTCAAGTGCATTGGGTTTTGTAATTGATGATTAATGTTAAGAATGGGGTGTTACTTATTGTTAGAGTTACCCTTCACATATACAGTACGGTACAGTATATCAACAAAAAAATATATGCCTAAATTAGCAAAGATCATGAAGTCTGAACTTATATATACAATTATTTAAAACAAAAAATCGGTATGTTGCTATACAATTATTGCGACAGTAAACAGCTAACCTTTAGACTAAACTACATCTTTCTTAATAACAAAAAAACATGGCTAATAGAACAAATTAATTTTACATGCTATTATCACTCAGATATTGATTCAAATACGATATTCAATATGTCGTCCAGGCTAGATAATTTACTTCTGCTACCAAGTATTCCAAAGACAAGACTGGCCAAGGCTTGAAATACACAGGGTAAAGGCCGTCCCTCCTGTCACCGACTGTAGTTCATGCAACCTATTTTTAACCACAGTATATGGAACAACCGCGTTTCACCAGATTGCCTCCAGACACACATACGCACACAATACTTATATTCTTTAGTATCATAGCATAGCTATAGACTAGGTTACAGTAACTTGGACTACATTAGGTGAGGTTAGATTATGATATGTTATATTACGATAGGTTGACAAATAAGCGGGATTGACATACATGTAAATTCTCAGAAATGGGTTACATGAAATAACCTTGCCTCCTGCTGGGCAGGGAACGCCCTCGCTAAGAGTTAACAAGCACTCGAACCAGACGCCAGCTGTAAGTGAACCTAATCCCTGTCGCTGGGAGGTTCGACAGGCCCCTCGAGGCACACAAAACCTTCAACCCCCTCGAGTGTCATCTTCAAGTTAAACGCTTGCCAAAACGGTGTTAGGTGAAGAGGCTCTAACATGCACTTAACCCATGTCCTGGCGGGGGTGCGGCGTTCACTCCACTTGTCAGGCTCAACACAGCTACTGCAGGGGAAATATTTGCAGGTGCATTCAACGTAGGTCCTTCATTCACAGGATAAATGACCTCACGATAAATGAAATTATATTTTTACTGTATAGTAAAAGAGTGGGCAATATGGTAAAGTTGCCTTAAGGTTCAGCCTCCCCTTGAGTGGTCAGTCTTAAAATGTAAAAACTATATCATGGTAAAGGTACTTTGAGTCAAAATGCCAGGAAACAAGGATGTTTGGAGTGATTATATTCAATTAGGTACCGGTTGTTTTATATAGCATAGCAAGGTTATGAATTGTTAATCCGCATAGCAAGGTTATGAATTGTTAATCCGCATAGCAAGGTTATGAATTGTTAATCCGCATAGCAAGGTTATGAATTGTTAATCCGCATAGCAAGGTTATGAATTGTTAATCCGCATAGCAAGGTTATGAATTGTTAATCCTATAACTCTAAGGTCCTTTCAAAACTAAATAAAATCGCCAGGTGGTAGCTAAATTAAAATGAAATACTGAAAGAGTGCAGCCCGTTGGTCTCCCCTCTCCGTGGCCCCCTGCGAGGCCCTGAGGACCGGCTCGTGTAGGCAGTCGTGCACGGGTGAGAAGGGCCTCTCCGGACGCCACTTCAGGCAGGAATATCCGTATAAACGAGGGCCCTGACAGCGGAGTCTCGCCCTTGGGAAACACAAAGCCCGGCCACTTGAGCGCCATCCGGGAGAGGAATCCTAAATCACGTGAGGTGTTTGGCGCTTTAAGGAGACGCTAGCTTAGTTTTTGGTCCATTTATTTATTCAGTCATTTATTTTGTAGTTTCCTCGCTAGGACTCAATCAATCTTTGAAAAACACCCCCAAGACTCAGAGATAACTTTGTACATTTTTCGGTAGAAAAAAAATACTGGCCGAAGGCCGATTCCTCCTAAAGATTTCAGGCTAGCTACTGCTCGCCAGGAAACAAATTGACACCTAAATGGCACTGAAGGTCTTAATATTGAAAAATATATGGAGCGAAAAGTTTTAAAATCGTCAAACTAATGAGGTGAACGTCTTAATATCCCATAACTAATGTGGCTAATTCTGAGGGCGAAAGGGGTCCACACAAAGCTAACACCTCCCCTTAATATGAGCATAAACACTGGCTGAACCCCACCTCGCCAAGCATGGGAGAGGTGGGGAGTGGCCAGCGGAAAGGGAGGTATATTTTTAGGGTATTATTATTCATGGCTATATAATAATACAGGGATCATTATGGAAGCTAAAATGATCAATACTACTACTATTTTGATGGTTATTTTTCATGGCTAAATATAAATGATAATATAGGTATAATTACGAACGTTAAAATTATCAATCATCCTACATTGAGTGGTAGATCTTGCATGGAAGGTGTGAGGAACTTGCTTGTTCGTTCTGAATGGGTTTGAGGGTATATTTTTAATAAATATTCAAGGATGAACTGGAATATTAATATAGACATTATTATCTTGTTCTAATTATCGAGCATATTACATCATGTGGTAGAGCGAGCTTGCATGGGAGAGGTGTGTGGAAATTTACCTGAGCGTACAGATCGACTTGAAAGCGAAATGTTTACGACATGATTTCCTTATAGAAATAAAATAGGCTTAAAGTATCGTAGTATCATTATCAATCATAGTAAAATTATGAGGTATATCGTGCAAGGAAGTTGTGTGTATGATGTTTGTCTGCGTGTGCTGAGTGGGTTTAAAACGACATTATCAGGGTAGCTATTGTGTTATTCCTATAGGCTAAAGCAGAAATAACACAATAGGTATCATATCTTTCCTAACTCTCGAACATACCAACATCACTGCAAGCATAACAATCGTCCTCAACTTCAGCAACATCCTCATTATCATTATATTGTTATGATGAGAACTACTTACCCTAAATCAAAACAAGTCATATGTCATGAAACAAGTAGTAGCAGAAAGAAATAGAAAATATTCAACGTATAAAAATGAAAAAATAATTTACTAACTGAATGGCGTATTGAAAACGATGTATCCATCTCCCCAAAAATATATAAATTGAAAACAAAATAAAATATAAAATACAAAAATGAAAAGGCCCACATAAAATAAGTTAAGTACATATAGTTACTGCTTGCTCTCACACATAACCACTGGTAACATGGAGCTCCTATTACTAGGTGCTTCAGGCTACCTATATCCGCACGCAATCAACACATATATAATAATTGCCAGCGACTTTTATACCCAGCAATATTAATGTCTCAATATATATGAAGACAGAACACTCAAAGTGCATTAGAAATCCTTGCAATTAATAAAACACACATCCGGTAAGATGCCATGTCAAAGTATAATAACATAAAATAACCCATCAGAAATATAATATTTCTAACAATTAACAATACGCAATATATATATATATATATATATATATATATATATATATATATATATATATACAACTATCAACCGATCAATAAATCTATCTATCTATCTATTGCCTGACGCCGCGATCCTCGAAGGGGTGGCCACGAACGAACCGCCCCCATGCACCTCTGTCCCCAGTCAGTCGACGCCCCTCCCTCTACAATTTAAGCAATGCCTAAATATAGACAATATCCAGATATGATGAATGAGAGTAAAACACAACAAACAACCAATCAACAGATACATGTACTGTATATATAACCAACCCTCGCAATGAATAAACCCAATCCTAGCCAGTAAGATGATATGCGTGAAAATAATAATGAAGAACAAAAAAAAATAAAAGAGTCATAAATATGAAAATAATCCCAGCCATCGTATAAATAACCAGCTGGCCAAACCCCCTGTCATTTATATCAGCCTCGGGGTCCAGGCAACAGCTTCCCAAGTCTGGAGAGAACATTGCAAGCCAATATCCCAGTGTTAGATTGGATAGTATAGGGTAGGTTGTGAGGTAAGGTTAAATGTGGTTAGGTTAGGCTAGGTTAGGTGAAATGAGTTTAGTATATCCGTTAGGTAAAGTTAGGTTAGGTAAGGTGAAGCGAGATGAGGTGCATACAATGTAGGTTCTGTTACGTTGATGCCGAAGGAAAAGGTACAGCCAATTATATATTCAGGACCTCAATATTTTATGGAAATAGAGCCATCGAGATTGATTTACGGATATATTTTTTCCCATCAGCCTAAGATGCAATATACACAGTGCCATTCCAAGATCTAATTACTCTTATGAAGGATTATACAACAATGCCAAAAATCAGTAAGTAACCTGAGACAATAATAACCAAGACAGTGGTAATCTCCTTGATAAAGACCAAGCAACTACCCCCCCTCTCCCGCTGAATCCTCTCCTACACCCCCCCCCCCCCCCCTCCCGCTCTTTACCTACACCCCAAGCACTAAACCAGGCAACGACCGATGATATTTACCGGCAAACATGAAGTCATTACATATAAATAAGGCAAGGGATCAACAGCAAGCAGTTCAATTCGAAGAGGCGACGACTCGAACAAAACCTCTTTAAAAATATATACTAGGCATACAAGTACATAACAAGCAACTCCCAACTTGGACAATGACAAGAACTGTGTTCCATGTTAGACACCAAAAAGAATCACACACACACACACACACATTATATATATATATATATATATATATATATATATATATATATATATATATATATATATATATATATATATATATATATATATATATATATATATATAATTACCATAAAGGCTCTAGTAGCAGTTCAATGAACAGTTTTTAGTTAGTTTTCAAATGTTAGATCGAAAGCAATGGGGCTTACCGATAAGATGTTTTCATTTTGTCATTGAAACCTATAACCTACTCAGTTCTACCCTAGCGAAAGCTTATATAACTAAACTTAAACCAGCGCATTTTATTATATGATTGAATTGTTATCTACGTATATTTGCAAACAACCTGCAAGTAATAATGTCTCAATCATCGCGGACTTGAGCAGATTGTTTAACAGGTCCACTTGTATTAACGTAGTAATATAGCAGGTTACAGTCACGTTCAAGTCTTCCCTCACCTCTATATTTTAAACTTTCGTCATGTCTCGCGTAACAAAAAAAAAAAAAAAAAAAAATGGCAAAAGCATACATACAGTACTGTAAATAAAACATTTATATTGATTTTTTTTCAGCTGATGATGATGATGATGGCTATAGGAAAAGTAGGAGATTAGAAAGTTTTGGGTAGAGGAAGAATAAGTTGAGAAATAGGAAGTACAGTAGAAGATAACAGTACTTGGGCTCAACCAAGTTGCTCCATTGTCTTAATTTTCAGCTGTGAGCAGTAATATTCATTATATAAAAAGATGACTGAGGAAATAGAAGTTATAAACAAAGGACGCGTTTTTCTTTTTCTTTTTTAGCGTGACTGAAGTATAATATTGTCAGCCAGCACAGAGGGAGGTCGACAGTTTAGCAGTCATCGCCTAGCAACACGCCCCAGAAATACAACCAAAACAAAGCGGCAACTTAAAATGCGGGCCAGCACTTCTCGAATCCGGCGAGGCCCTCATACATTATTATAATTAATTGCATGTGCCATTACGGGCCTCGGGAACAATACCAGCGAGCCTTTTAGGAGGACCCGCTGGCTTGCTAACATGTCATTTTGCCCACTAGTTCGTTCGTCCACACATACGTTCGTTCACAAACACGTTCACCCACAAATCCGTCTTTTACAAATCTGTTTTGCCCGTATATTCGTTCATAAGCAAATATTCTCGCCCACACTAGATATGGAGATCGTCAACTCTTTTAAGTATCTGGGCAGTGTGTTGAGTAAAGATGGGACTATGGTTGAAGAAGTGCGGGAGAGGGTACAACAGAGGAAGAGGGTTGTAGGAACGCTGAAAGCAGTAACAAGAAATAGGGTAGTCAGTATGGAAGTGAAGAAGTCCTTGCATGACAGTGTGGTAATCCCGACACTGACTTACGGAAGCGAAGCATGGACGTTGGTTGAGAGACTGAAGACCAAGAGTGAGAGCAGTGGAAATGAATTACTTAAGAAGTGCGTGCGGAGTTACATGGAGGGATAGACAGACTAATGAAGAAGTAAGAAGGAGGTGTGGTGTGGAGGTAGATGTGCTGGAAAGTGTGAAAAGGAACAACTTGAGATGGTTCGACCATATGGAACGTATGGAAAGCGAGAGAATGACTAAGAGGGTGTACGAGAGCGAGGTGGAAGGACAGAGAGGGAGAGGTAGACCGAAGGAGAGGTGGAAGGATGGAGTGAGGAAGTATATGAATGAAGGCGGTGCTGGTTGGGGGGAGGGGTATCGACTGACTGGGGACAGAGGTGCATGGGGGCGGTTCGTTCGTGGACACCCCTTCGGGGATCAGGGCGTCGGGCAATAGATAGATAGATAGACTAAATATGATTATCCACATTTCCAATCATTAGGGTAGCTAAAATTACTTTAGGTTAGGTTAGGCGTTGTGCATGGCGGCCTCCTGGTTAGTGTTACTAATTACGTATTTGCTGGTCTAGATTCGAATCCCAGCCTGGGCAATTATCACTCAGCCAACTTGGTTGGCAGGTTTATCTGTAATGGGTAGGTCGGCACGGAGGAACCGGGGCTAACCATGGCGAAGATAAACTGTGATAGCATGGATAATATGCTGTAGTTCCTGTTTCCTGATCAGATATTGAAAAGAGAAAAGAAATATATGATAAGCATCGCGGCAATGCTCAGTTACCCATACACTACATTACGTTCGAGTGTAGATTGGGTGTGGCTGAACTGACTCTAGATATGAGCGAAGTGACTGTGAGCGTAAAGACTAATAGACGAAAATACCATAACGGGGTTGGCTCGATACAATCACCAGCCTTCTAGAGTCCCCACAGAGAAACACGGCCACCACCAGCCGCTCTTGGGTAAACACTCAGGCCTTTGTTGATTATTGGTCTCTCTCATTACTTACGGTACTCCGATTATAATGATACAATCTGTCACTCCGTAAGAGATACAATATCAATGTTTGTAACACCATATTGTCACTCCTGCTTTTATCATTCTCGTCCACAACATATCTTTCTTATTTACCTACACTCCTCTAGAGATTTGTTAATGATTATCTGTCATTCAATAAGTATCCTACCCTACCTCCTTTCCGTTTTTTATTTTTTATTTTTCATGTTCGTGCTCACTATCCCTACATCAGATTATAGTAGTCACAATACAGTTTTCTCGGTTTTCTCATCTTGCCTCCGTCGTTAGACGTGCTTAGACTGGGCACTACGTATCAATGGTTTGGTCTCATAGTGTCTTCTGGCCCTCATAACCTTAAGGGTTGTGAACAGAGAAACACATGATGCCGTGACTTCTATATTATGATACCAAAAGTCTTTCCCGGTAGCCTGATACTTAAGGGGGTACTGGTTGTTGTTTGGTCTATAGATTTATTTCATTTTATTTTAGTTTTTAGTTTCCTCGCTAGACCTCCATAAAGCTTAGAAAAACACCCGCTAGACCCCCTTTCAAGATAAATGTGTACATTTCTCGGTAGAAAAATGTCCTAGCCGGAGGCCGGTTCCTTCTAAAAATAGAGGCTCGCTATCGCTCGCCAGGAAAACAATCGACACCTAAATGGCACGAAAGGTCCTAAAGTTGACAACGAAATGGGGTGAAAGGTGTTACAATCATCAAACTAATGGGCCGAACGTCTTATAATCTCAAAACTAATAAGCTAAACATGAGGGAGAAGGGGGTCCATAAAAAGCGAGTAGTACCCCCTTAAAACAACTGTGGATGTAGCCGCCCCTTCCTCTATGGAGTCTAGAACATCAATCCTTCACTGTCATTCTCCAGCCAGTGCGATGGTGTCATTTTCCCCGTATTTTAGCTAACACAATACGATTCCATTCAGGTTAAGAAGGACCTCAATGAATTAAAGGTACACAATAACTCTATGAACTCTTCGACTGCCATAGATCCTTTTTGGTCTGAAAAATCATCGAAGGATTCCCAGAACATAAGAGAATAAAGCGTCATCTTAATATTTGTATCTAAATGTGTTGATTCTAAGTAAATACACGGAATAAAATAGTGTTATTCTCCCATTATTTGGTGAGCAAGATGAACAATTGTGAACGAGGCCACCAGCGCTTCCCCCCCCCCTCTCTCTCTCTCTCTCTCTCTCTCTCTCTCTCTCTCTCTCTCCATAGTCAATCCCTCACTGGCATTGTCCGGGCCGGCTTCAGGCGGCCCACCTCACTTTTTTATCTTTCTTTCCCTCTCTCTTTGGCTTGTATCCATTCGGCCCCATTCAGCCTACTGTTTTAAGATGTTACCCCTATCCAAGTGTCAATATTTTCCTGGCGAGCGGTAGCGAGCCTGCATATACATATTTTTGTTTTTACAGCAAGCTAAATTTGTACATATTTCGATAGAAAAATTCTCCGGCGAAGCCGGATTTCTCCATACAATGCTGGCTCGCTATCGCTCGCCAGGAAGAAATAGACACCTGTATGTGGATAAACGTCTTAAAACAGTTGGCTGAATGGGGCCGAATGGATACAAACCAAAGAGAGAGGGAGAGAAAGAGAAAAAAAGCGAGGTGGTCCGGCTTAACAAGGCAAGCCGCGTTGGTGCCACTTATTCAGGCGGCATAGGTTGTCATAATTACTGGGGAGGCGGCCGATTGTTGACATAGACTGGGGGGTGGGGATGGGGGGATGTTAGGGGGGGAGATAGGGATGGGAGCAGGCCACTTCGCCTCCGGAACGCTTCGTCTTAAAATAAGAACACACAAATAGCACATCGTCTTTTTAGCAGATTGTAAAACTGATAAACAAGTTTCGAGATTTCTTATTATTTTCCCATGGATGGCCATTCTGATTGGTGATATTTATATTATCCTAAAGTACATACATTATGTTTGTGAGATTGGGGAAGCACTATTCTTGCGAAGCCAAAGTTGTCGTGAGGCGAAATGGTTATGAGGCGAAGTGGTTATGAGGCGAAGTGGTAATGAGGCGAAGTGGTCATGAGGCGAACTTGTCATGAGGCGAAGTGGTTATGGGGCGAAGTGGTCATGGGGCGAAGTGGTCATGAGGCAAACTTGTCATGAGGCGAAATGGTAATGAGGCGAAGAAGCTAGGATGTGAATTGACTGTAACCTCCCCTCCTCCCTTCTTCCCATATTGACTCAGACAAGTGAGGATAACCCGGCGAAATTAGAAAACTCATTAGACGATATTGCTTGCAAATATTTGGGGCGGCTCTTGAGGGTCTTTTGTGACACTTTGACAGCAGCTCGATGCTCGGGTAAACATATCCTACTGCCCCTTAAGCCGGTATCACACGAGCACTTTTTCACCCAACATTTATCCTCAACACTGGTCTGGCAGCCCATGTGGTCAACATAATTATAAAATATTGTGGTTGCCTAAATTCATCTATCACTAGTCTAGTTTCCGATACCAGTGCAAAATATTCCAGAAATGTTGCCAGAAAAATGTTGATCATCAAATGTTTACTAAAAAAGCTCTCGTGCGATACCGGCTTTAGTGTAGGTGCTTAGGAAACGAAAAAGATGCTAAACAGAATATTAAAGATGTCTTGATAGCGTAATGCATAGTGCGCGGAAATTCGATGTGAGTATCCTGGGTTCGAGTCCTCGGAGTGCCACATGTATTTGTTGATTTCATGAATTGAGCTTAGATGTGAAGTTGGTTGGTGTAAAAAACATAATATAAACACATTCCGTATACATTTTAAGCAGCAGAGAAGTAATATATACAAGTACACATTCCGTATATATTTTCATTAACATATGTATAAAGGTGGAGTTTTACAATGCATTAAGAACGTGCCATATATGACAACAATATAAACTTAAAATAGTATTTAGGCTAATTTAAATACAATGGTGAAATTTATGCAATAATCGAAACAATGCAAACATATTTTAATGATTTACTAGTACTTAAACACTTACAAACATATACACGTACACAAAAAAAATATATATATACATATATTAACCCTTTCAGTACCGGTGCCGTCCTTTTAACATTACTCTGGCTACTATTAGACGATTTTATTCAGTTTAGAAAGGGCCTCCCACAATCAACACGCTTCGAACCATCTCACTTAACCCTTTTTACTACCACAGATCCTTCTTAAACTGCACAAATTCGTCTAAATATAGCTAGAATAAGATGATAAAGACGTCACCCGTACAGAAGGGGATAAAAACCATAATCTCCCACTAGGTGACCCTGAGTGAATTACCTCGGAGCCTCCCCTTCCCGGTTAAGGGGGTAGAGGTTAGCTTTGGGTCTCTTTATAAATTAATGAATTATTTTTTTAGTTTTAAGCTTAAAAAAATACCCCCTAGACCCCCTTTCAATATAACTTTGTACTTTTTTCGAAAGAAAAATGCCCAGGCCAAAGGCCAGTTCCTCTTGAATCACAGGCTCGCTATCGCTCGCCAGGAAACAATCGACATCTAAATGACACACAAGGTCTTAAAATCGCCAAACTAATGGAACGAACGTCTTAACATTTCAAAACTAATTGTTCTAAACATGGGGGAAAAGGGTGTCTAACAAAGCAACTACCTCTCGTTTAAGTAACCCCCCAGCGGCCATATAAAAGGGTGTCTAACAAAGCAACTACCTCTCGCTTAAGTAACCCCCCAGCGGCCATATAAAACTAGCCTTCCGGACGTCGGGGGCTGACATCCTGGGGGTGCGGAAATCAGGGGGTGGGGGGGGGGGGTCAAGAGGGATGTGGCGAGTGACCCCTAGACGCTCATCATATCATACTGCCCTTTCTCTCACTCACTCACTCTCTCTCTCTCTCTCTTTCTCTCACTCTCTCTCATATACTGATTTCATATTACCCATTATGTCCTCTCTTTCTTTCTAATCGGCCTGTTCTTCATCCTTACCGACTTGGTTTTTTTTCTCCTCCTACCCATAGTGCCCCTCTCTCTTCCATACCACATAATGTTCTCCTCTTTATATCAACCAAAAACATAATGTCCTATTCCTCATCCTTACAGGATAATTCTTCATGTTTACTAACTTGTTCTTCCACCCATACTTTCACACTCTTTATAATAAATACTGTCATGTACGTAGTTTTAGGTGTTGAGTAATCAGATCAATACGTCACTTCTAATATAAAGCAATACACACACTTTATAAACTAACTACCGGCCATAGTTAATATCCTTCCGAAAAAGTACACAATAATTCCTTCTTAACAATATTTCAGCAATACGATACAAGTTGCAAGTCCAAATATCGCGGTAAAAGTTAAAAATGCGAACTGGCGATACCCAAGCGACGTATCGAAGCAGAAGTACACATTATTTACGCCGGGTTAAGGGTTACGTTTATCCAGTATCATGTTGGCCAAGGTCTGATATTACTCAAGGCACAGTCGCATACAAAAGTCAATCTCCAACTCCCTATCTTAAACTACAATATGTCTTGAATGATATCTTACTTTTCGCTATTAAACCAGAGCAAAGGTTGGATATAAGAATCTATTTTTTATTAATTTCACTACAACACCAAACACCTCCAATTAAATTGATGAAACCATATATGTGATCCACCGGGATTCGAACCTGGGTTATCACACACATAATATTAAACACTCTAACCATTACACCACCATGACAATTTGACCACCATGACATACATGTAAGTAGATAAAAGTATTGTTAAATAGAAACACAGGCTTACAAGCATAATACTTAGATAGACTGATACATCTAAATACAAATAAATCCATGCAAATTAATAGAGCACTGAATGAGACTGATAACCAGACACTGTTGGCGAAAGGAAGAACTCAAAACATCAAATTTATGGGTGTAAACAAACACAAAAACATAAAAGGTTGGCGGAAAGAGGACCCCAAAACAACACAAATATGGGTGTATATATACAATAAATAAATAAATAAAAGGTAAGACAGTAGAAATCCCAGATATAGGTCAGTGTATACGGTGGAGAGATCAGGAAACACCGTGCAGAAAGACAACAACAAAAACGTGAATAACAGTACAAGCAAAATAATCCGAGGGAGAAGGTATATAGCTAACAGTAAATTCGCCGCCGGTGGTATACGATATGTAGAAGAATAGAACAATAGAGGGGGGGATAAACGCAAAACAAGGAGTGATGGAAGGAGGAAGAGGAAGAAAGAAAGGATGGAGGAAGCGGAGAATGAGGTAGGGGACGCGTAAGAAGGGAATAAATAAAACAAACATTGGTGAATAAAGCAAGAAGAAAGAGGGGGAGAGAGGAAGATACATATATGCTAAGAAGAAGAGGAGGAGGAGGAGGAAGTAAGACACAAATAACAGGAAGAGAAAGGTAGGGAGGGAGGAGGTAGAAGAGGAGGAAGAAAAGGAAAAGAGGAGGAGGAGGAGGAGGAGGAAGAAGAGGAGGAGAAATCTGACACTGGCGGTAAGTAGAAGATATACTGAAGAGTCTAGTAGGGGGAGGGGCCAAACGAGAGGAATACGACCAGATGATGCATAATAATAGATTGATGGATAGATAGAAAGAGATACACAGACAGACGAATACGAGTTACAATTAATATATGACAAACAATGAAAAGAAACAGAAAAATTATACGGACAGACAAAATAGATATAGCTTGATAGATGATGCATAATAATAGATTGAAGGATGGATAGAAAGAGATTCACAGACAGACGAAAAAGAGTTAAAATTAAAATAAGACAAACAAATGAAAACAAATAGAATGATGCTGATACAAACAAAATATATATACATATATACAGTATATATACTGTATATATATATATATATATATGTGTAGGTAGATCCACATGGACAGGTGGTAATGTTATGATGTAAAAAGCTAGTATTGTTATTCCTTACGGGGAGGTTTTTAGTTTGCTCCATAGACCTCCATCAAGCTTGTAAAAATACTCCTAAGACCCTCCTTCGAGATTCGAGATCAATTTGTATATTTTTCTGTTGCAACAACATCAAATTGTCAATGAGAAACCTGATTTTAAAGTTATGAGCAAGATAGCAGAAGGTAAAAATAGTGTACAAACAAACACACAATTACAAACAGCTTACCCATAAACACAAACAACAACAACAACAACAACACCAACGAACAGCAACAACCCGCAAATACACACAGACACACACACAGACACAATCCTTCATCCCCACCCAAACACCCCACCACCGCCCACAAGAAAGAAGCGGCTCCGAACACGCCCACAAAAAGCCCCTCCCAAGAAGTAGGAATAATGAAGATAACAAATTCCTCAACCCCTTCACCTACTTCCTAAGGCCAACTAGTTTTTCTGGGGGTGGATTATGTCCTTGCGAGAGGTGTGTGTGTGTGTGGTGTGTGAGAGTGTGTGAGAGTGTGTGTGTGTGTGTGTGTGTGTGTGTGTGTGTGTGTGTGTGTGTGTGTGTGTGTGTGTGTGTGTGTGTGTGTTGGGTGCGTGAGAGGGGTGGGGGTGGGGTGATCAGATTTGGTCTATGCTGATGGTGGTGGTGATGGTGGTGATGGTGGTGGTGGTGGTGGTGGTGATGATTATGGTGATAATAATGGTGATGATACTAATACTTACGATAACAAAAACAAACACAATAACACCAAAGTGCAAATATAACAACAACAACAATCACATACTACTACTACTACTAATAATAATAATAATAATAATAATAATAACAATAATGATAATACTAATGATAAAAGAGTGTATTATCTCCTTGCAGGGTGAGAGGAACCGTAGAGCTCCCGCAGAAGGAGATGAGACACGATCGGATTTCGCCTATATTGATATTGGTAATAATAGTAATAGGAACAGTATATATATAATAATAAACATTATGCCGTCCGGCTGGCTCAGTTGATAGCGTGCCTGATTTCCATCTTGAAGGTCTCGCGTTCAATCCCCGCTCAGATTGAAAAGTTTTTCTGGGATACAGCCGGCGGTTACCATCTCCCCATGAGCAAGGGGGGATGGGTAATGGTCTCTGGTAGACTAAAGAAAGCCAAGCGCTTGTGAATCCTCGAAGGAGGAGATACGGGCGCTATATAAGTAACCAGAAGATTATTATTATTATTATTACAAACGATAATGTGGTTTGACCAATACAAGTTATAAGATTTATGGTGACCTATACTACTAGAGGAAAACAATTAGGCTACAAGCACATACTAAATACATTTCTACGCACAGAGATCATAAAATAAACGTACTAAGGAAGGAAATGATGCATTCGATAATGTTTATTAGTATAAATATAAATGACGGAAATGCAAATGAACTGGTGTGTGTGTGTGTGTGTGTGTGTGTGTGTGTGTGTGTGTGTGTGTGTGTGTGTGTGTGTGTGTGTGTTTTCTGAATGTTAATTCTTTCTCTGGGAGGAAGCCGAATTAAATGAGAGGCCGGGTTGGGAGGGTAGATCCCAGACTCGAACGGGCGAGACAAATAAAAACACAACAAGAAAAAAGAATAAACGAAAAAAAACCATACGAGAACAAAGTGGAACAAATGAACACAATCTAGAGGTAAGGAATATAAGGAAAAGAAAAGAAAGGTAGAACACTAAAAATGAACGTAAGTATAAGAATCAATAACAATGATAGTAATGGTAAATTGTGAGTGGATGAAGATGTGTTAGAACTAAAAATGTAAGGACAGAAGGTAAATAAAATAAAAAATAATGGTGGTGAAGTGGGTTAAAATAATGGTGCTTCAATGAATGGCAAGGGGTTGAAGATAGTGAATGGAGAATGGTGGTGAACGTGGGAGACTTGAAATATGATATTATGATTGAGAGTGGGCGATCACAGAGAATGGAGGGGATGACAGGAAATGGGATAATGGTAGAAAATGGGATATGAATGTTAATAAAAGAAAATGGACTGCTTGGTAGAGACATTAGGTTTTGCATAATGTTTATGTATTTGTTGGTTGCACAGTAATATAGAATTTTAGGCAACAAATAAACCTTTCAAATTACTCAGCTGTTGCAAATATTTTTAAGCAAAACGTGTCGCTAATTATTAAAACCGGTTATCAATATGACGCACAGACATACCGGTAGTAGTTTGACATACTAATTCTTAAAGTATTGACAAATCAGTTGCTAAGGGATTTAATTTACCGTCTGTTGAAATATAACCGACTATAGTACCAGACTCCGCTATAATTCACCGCTACAATCGCTCGTGCGTGTGACTCTTGCCATTAGCAGACCACGCCCACCAGCCCCACCCACACACGCCCACCATCAGCAACCTCCTTGATAATTGCCAGCCCACTTGAGGTCAGCTGAGAAGTAGGGGGCGAAGGGTGTTTGGGAGACAGAAAAGGCCAAGACTTAAAGGTGGGCTGGTGCGAGACTAAGAACATATTTTTAAACATGGGAAGGGCTCACTCTCTCCTTCACAAATTATATATTTTTAAACATGGGAAGGGCTCACTCTCTACTTCACAAATTGAAAACATCACCGAAAATAATGTTATTTTGAGTACTTACAAAGTTGCATGGTGACTGTCATTATAATTTAACTACCGACAAAACAGTATATTCATTGTAGAATATTAATATATCTAGAACATTAGTCTGTTCAGTTCAGTTCATTAAGTGAAATGCATACATGAACCCATTTCATCACCAAGAACACAATACACACCAAGCCCAGCCACACGTATATCACCAAGACGACCAAACACAGAAGGGATACAGAGCAAGAAAAACAAACCAAAACAAAAACATTAACTATTCAAACACCAACAGCAAAATATACACCAGGCTCAGAAACACGTATACCACCAACACCGAAGGGATTTAAAGCAAAGAAAAACAAACCAAAACAAAACATTAACACTTCCAAACACCAAAAGGACAATATACACCAAGCTCAGAAACACGCATACCACCAACACCGAAGGGATACAATGCCAAGAAAAAATCCCCCTCGGAAAAAATCCCCCTTGAAGGAGTTTAGCAAAGGTCGGCACCCTGGAGAAGAGAGGAGCAGGACACCGAGGTAAACAGAGGAGCTACTAAGACTGGCCCAGCACAAGAGGGTGGGTCAACAAGCATTATTACGGCGTGTTGGCTGATGAGACAAGCGGGACAATGAGACACTACACGGCCACGAGAGAAAAGGGAGGGCGGAAGATCGATAGTTGGGCATATTGGCCTGTGTTTGCTGGCTGGAGAGAATACAGAGAGGATTGGGTTGGCATTTGATGTAGCGGTTGGTTGTTACCCGGGAGTTAATGAATGGTTAGAGTTGTAGTTGGAATACAAGTAATATTTAATAAAATACTGAACTAAAATGGGACGTGTGTATATATATATATTATATAATATATATATATACTGTATATATATATATATATATATATATATATATATATATATAATATAAATACTCTAAGAACCTCAGCTAAGTAGGTTCTATTACAAAAAAAATTATCATATAAACTTGTTTTTTGTTTTTTTTTAAACCTACAAGTGACACACAGCATAATGAGCACGACAGGTTAATCTCGTTATAGTGTCACCTGGCCTCCTACTCTACGACGTGAGAAACCGAGAACCCGGAAAGTGAGGAATGTTGCGGTCTGGGTATAAACTTACAGCGGTAGGAGGTTGAGCGTGGGACACCTATAATAATGATACCTGTCTAGAGTAATGTCCCACGGTAGTCTGGTTGCTCTCTCTCTCTCTTTCCTTCTCTCGCTGTCCTCTTTCGGGTTTATCTTGCTCCTCTCTCTCTCTCTCTCTCTCTCTCTCTCTCTCTCTCTCTCTCTCTCTCTCTCTCTCTCTCTCTCTCTCTCTCTCTCTCTCTCTCTTCTCTCTCTCCTCTCTCTCTCTCTCTCCTCTCCTCTCTCTCTCTCTCTCCTCTCTCTCTCCTCTCTCTCTATCTCCTCTCTCTCTCTCTCTCTCTCATCTCTCTCTCTCCTCTCTCTCTCTCTCTCTCTCTCTCTCTCTCTCTCTCTCTACCTATCTCTCTCTCTCTCTGTTCTCTTCTCTCTCTCTCTCTCTCTCTCTCTCTCTCTCTCGTTCTAGACTGCAGCACCGTGATTCATTTAAATTCGCCTAGACAAATATATCGCATCAAAACCCGCGACTGACTGCGTTTGTAAATGAATAACTTTATCCTCCCCTCAGTTACTAACCCATATGTCCCCTACTAACTTCCTAGTCCTGCCACGTTAGTGGCAGGGCAGTAGTTCCCTTTCCAATGTTCCCTTACCCACTCTAAAACCACTGGTGGACACTGATCCTCAGTGTTTTGGAGGACAAGCAGCCTAGAAGGGTCACTATATCTGTTGTTGCTTGATTTCCTTTGTACTCTCTCTCTCTCTCTCTCTCTCTCTCTCTCTCTCTCTCTCTCTCTCTCTCTCTCTCTCAGTATCCCTTCCCCTTTTCCTCTTACCACTTGTCCCTTTTTCTTGCTTTGCCCGATCTTTTCATTCTTCCAAACAAACATTAATCTTTCTTGTTGACGTTTCTCCATTCTTGTTTCTCTCTCTCTCTCCCTTCTTCTCTTACATTTGCTTCCTCTTTGCTGACACTTCATTTATTCTATGTGAATGCTCCCTTGATGTATACTTTCTGGTTTCATCAGTACATTCATATTCTTCATTGCCTTCCTTTTCCTCCAGTATTCTCTATTTGGGGTTCTGCTATCTCTATTATAATTAAGTCTTAACCACCTCGCTTGGATCGTAAGGTGTTTGTGGTAAGTGTATCTATGTAAATCTATGTATATCATCATTGTCTACTATCAAGCCGGAGTCACAGGAGCCCTTTTTCGAGCAATTTGTACGGGCAATTATGGTCTGGAAGCTTAAAAAAACTACACTTTATCAGAATTCAGCCTCCTTACATAATCTACCTTCAGTCTAGTTACCAATTGAAGTGCGAAAATATCCCGAAATAATGCGAGCAAAAACTGGCTTATGGAAAATTGACGGAAAAAGCGCTCGTGTGACACCGGTACCACTCCCTCTCCAATACTTGCTGTCCTATTCCTATTGTTCCCTTTTCTCTTCGCTTTATTCCCTGTTTATCTTTTCGGTATTTTCCCTTTTGTTTTGCAATTTAACCCTATACTCGATTTATTTTAACGTGGCAGAAATGTTACTCCCTTAGCAGCTCATTTATCGATACCTAATGGCAAACTATCAAACTACTACTGTATATCTCCACATCATAATATTGCCAACATTTCGTAATCAACAGCATATTTGGCTATAAAAAACAGTAAAATAACCGAGTAATTAACATAGAAACAAGCCAATTTCTCGCCAGCTTAATTACAAAAAGTAAATAAATAAATACAATACAAATAAATTAATAGAAAATAGTCAACTTCAATTCAGTATATTTGCTGGAACTCCTCACTGGAAAAAATAAATAAATAATAATATATATATATATATATATACAGTATATATACAGTATTATATATATATATATATATATATATATATAAGGTAGGAGAGGTCACAAATATATGACCCCTAGACCAGTGCCGCCATCCGGGCAGAATATTTTGATCTTGTTTCCCACCCAGTTCGTATACATACCATAACAATTTTTATTTTTTGATCTAATCTCTTCTCACATACTTTAGTACATTATTTTTAACTCATTCAGTACCAGGGACTTCCTTTTAATCGTATTATGGAAACGATTAGACGATTATATTCAGTTTAGGAAGGATCCCTGGCAATAATAAGGGTTCAAAATATCTCAATCAACCCTTTTACCTACCACAGATCCTTCCTAAGCTGCATACTATCATCTAAATATAGCTAGAATAAAATATAACAGACGTCGCTGGTACTCAACGGGTTAAGGGGAGGTATTTAGTTCGTTCCCTAGACCTCCATCAAGCTTAAAATGACACCCCCTTGAGTCCCTTTCAAGATAAATTTGTACATTTTTCGGTAGAAAAATGTCCTGGCCGAAGGCCGGTTCCTCTTAAATTACAGGCTCGCTATCGCTCGCCAGGATAAAATCGACACCTGAATTGCACGAAAGGACTTAATATGGGGTGAAAGTTCTTAAAATCACTAATCTAATGGGGCAAACGTTTTATAATATCAAAAGCAATGGGGCTAAACATGAGGGAGAAAGGGGTCAAGAAAAAAATCCCTCAAGTAGAGATCTCCCCTTAAGGTTAGGTTGCATTTCTAAAATATGAATTAGGTTAGAGAAATTTAGAATAAAGTAGATTAGTTTGGTTAAGTTCACTATCGTTGACCTTGTATTACGAATTCACTACCCCAACCCTGCTAAAGCCGAAGTCACACGAGCCCTTTTTCGAGCAATGTTTACAGGCAATAATTATGGTCTGGCAGCTAAAGAAATGACACTTTATCATAATTCAGCCGCCTAACATAATCTACCTTCAGTCTAGTTACCGATACCAGTGCGAACAAGTCCCGAAATAATACGAGAAAAAACTTGCTCATGGAAAATTTACGGAAAAAGCACTCGTGTGACAGCAGCTTAAGGGGAGATATCCACTTGACGGATTTTTTTTCTTGACCCCTTTCTCCCTCATGTTTAGCCCCATTGCTTTTCTAATTTTAAGACGTTCGCCCCATTATTTTGACGATTTTAAGAACTTTGGACCCATCTCTGTCAATTTTAAGACCTTTCGTGCCATTTAGGTGTTGATTTTATCCTGGCGAGCGATAGCGAGCCTGTTATTTAAGAGGAACCGGCTTTCAGCCGGTACATTTTTCTACCGAAAAATGTACAAATTTATCTTGAAAGGGACTTAAGGGGGTGTAATTTTAAGCTTGATGGAGGCCTAGGGAACAAACTAAATACCTCCCCTTAAGAGAGTAAAATATAATATATACATCCGGACACAGTAAAGCAGGTCAAGCCGAAAAAAAACCCCAAAGCCATAACTCAATGAAGAACCAGTTAATTCAAGCTTCGTGAATTTGAGAAATGATGACAGAATAATCTACAATTACTTCGTTCAGGAGTGGAACCCGTACTTATTTAAGGGGGTAGTACTTGTTTTTTGGGTCTATATATATTTATATATTCATATATAGTTTAGTTTCCTCGCTACACCTTCCTCAAGCTTAAAAAAAACACTCGCTAGACCCCCCCCCCCCTTCAAGATAGATTTGTAAATTTTTCGATAGAAAATTGTCCCGGCCAAAGGCCGATTTCTTTTAAAATTACATGCTCGCTATCGCTCGCCAGGAAAAAATCAACACCTAAATGGCACAAATGATCTTAACATTGATATAGAAATGGGACGAAAAGTTATACAATCGACACACTAATGGGCCGAACGTCTTAAAATCTGAAAACTAATGTGGCTAAACATGAGGGAGAAGGGTGTCCAGAAAAAGCAAGTACCTCCCCCTTAAAGGTAGACCAAAAAAAAAAAAAAATCTCGCTCAAAGATTTAATACCATTAAGCTATTACATTCCAGATAAGAGAGTTAATAATTAGTCTTATCCCCATGCAACCAGGCACAGAGACGATCAGCCTCTCCTCTCCTCCCCCCCCCCCCCAGTAAAGGCCAAGTCACACGGGTCCCGTATCCGGCAACTTTTCTTGGCAACTCTGGTCCGGAAGTTTCTGAATTCGAGTATGTAAACAAATCAGCTCACTTTAACAATCTTCAGTCATAATATTAGTTACTGTTACCGATGGGCGAAAGAACCTCAAAAATGTGGTGGCCTGCAATTTGGATACCGATGAATAAATAAACCTCCAAAAGTTGCCTGCAAAAGAGATACCGATCAAAAGTCGCCGGGAAAAAAATAACTCGGCATTAAGCAGCCACTTACCAAAACTCTCCAGCAATTGAAAGAAAGTGGTTTTACCTCTGAAAGGGGCCAGACTGTCTGTAATTGTCGGTGTGGGGGAGGCATTAAGGGGGCCCACCTCGCTTTTATTCTCTTACTCTCCCTCTCTCTTTGGCTTGTATCCATTCGACTCCATTCAGCCTAATGTTTTAAGACTATTACCCCCATACAGGTGTCAATATTTTCCTGGCGAGCGGTAGCGAGCCAGCATATATATATTTTTGTTTTGACAGCAAGCTAAACTTGTACATTTTTCGATAGAAAAATGTCTCCGGCGAAGCCGGATTTCTCCATACCAATGCTGGCTCGCTATCGCACGCCAGGAAAAAATCGAGACCTGGATGGGGATAAACGTCTTAAAACAGTTGGCTGAATGGGGCCAAATGGATACAAGTCAGAGAAAGAGAGAAAAGGAGAGAAAGAAAACAAAAAGCCGGTGGGGTACCTCAAGGCATACGGCCGCCCGCAGGACCTATATTACGGGGCATATCCACTCAGGGCATCAGGGAACAGATCCTAGGGTCGGAGAGATAGGACATCTGTAGGGGATAGTGGCCGGGTTTTTGGTCTATTAATGCATGACTTCATTTATTTTTTAGTTTCCTCCCTAGAGCTCCATCAAGCTTAGAAAAACACCCCCTAGACCCCCCTTCAAGATAAATGTGTACATTTTTCGGTAGAAAAATTTCCCGGCCGGAGGCCGGTTACTCTTAAAATTACAGGATCGCTATCGCTCGCCAGGAAAAAGATCGACACCTAAATGACACGACAGGTCTTAAAATTGACAACGAAATGAGGCGAAAGGTATTAATATCGCCGAACGAATGGACCGAACCTCATAAAATCTGAAAACTAATGAGTTCCTCCATGAGGAGGAAGGGGGACCATAAAAACGGCCCATGTTCCCTTAAGATTCGGCTGCCATATTGGTGACATAGAAAGTCTTCGTACTGTGCTATACAGAGCATAAAATAGCATAACATAGCCTAGTCATACATGTCTATAGGCAAAAGACAATGAATTTGGGTCTACGAGGTCACCCATAGTCCCTGAAATACACATTACCTGGTCTTAGCAAGGCCCTAGGTTAAGGTGGTGTCACACAAGCTATTTTTCCGTCAATATTTACGGGCAATTGTAGTCTGGAAGCTTTAACATCTCGGTTATATCAAAATTCAGCCACTTTATATAATCTTCCTTCAGTCTAGTTTCCGATTCCAATACGAAAAAGCCAAAACATATTAAAAGACAAAACTTGCTCATCAAAAATTGCCGGAAAAAGCGCTCGTGCGACACCAGCGTTAGCAATGAGATCACAGGTAACTCGTGGTGATAATGGATATGGTTCTAGGACAGTTACAAAAAGGCTTCGATGCAAGAGAATGACTTTTTTTTATAGCGATACCCACAGCATCAACATGGCTTCAGTTGGCCGATTTTCTTTTAACTACAGGGCCTCCAGTGACGATTGCATCTCCCGCCAGCGACTCTTGGTAGCCCGCGGGACGGCAGGGGTCAGATTTGCTTTTCGCCGTGGAGCAATTTTCAGGCGAGCGAGGTAATTTTCTCCTTTATCATTAAGGCGGATTCGCAAGAGTGTTTTTTTGTTGTTTTATCTCTCTCTCTCTCTCTCTCTCTCTCTCTCTCTCTCTCTCTCTCTCTCTCTCTCTCTCTCTCTGGGTTGCATCCATTTGGCCCCATTGAGTCTACTGTTTTAAGACGTTTATCCCTATCCAAGTGTCGAATTTTTCCTGGCGAGCGGTAGCGAGCCAGCATTTTTTTTTGTCAGCAGGCTAAATTTTTACATTTTTCGATAGAAAAATATCTCCGGCGAAGCCGGATTTCTCCATACAAAGCGGCTCGCTGTCACTCGCCAGGAATACATCGAAACCTGGATGGGGATAAACGTCTTAAAACAGTAGGCTGAATGGGGCCGAATGGATACAA
The DNA here is from genome assembly GCA_032716605.1 of Paralithodes platypus. NCBI lineage: Eukaryota > Metazoa > Arthropoda > Malacostraca > Decapoda > Lithodidae > Paralithodes > Paralithodes platypus. Next base: position 44,807,552 of record CM064514.1, read on the forward strand.
GCCAGAGAAAAGGAGAAAAAAAAACCGGATTCACAGGAGTGGGGTTTTTTTTTCCTGGATTTTATGACCAGTAACTTTACACTGGCAACATCTATAGGAATATATATCACTCGTATTGACAACTAGACTGAAGGATCGATTATTAATCTTGGGAAAATAGATCTTATATTAACTTCATTTAAGGGGGTACTACTCGCTTTTTCTGGACCCCCTTCTCCTTCATGTTTAGCATATTAGTTTTGAGGTTTTAAGACGTTCGTTCCGTTAGTTTGGCTATTTTGAGACCTTTCGCCTCATTTTGTTGTCAATATTAAGACCTTCCGTGCCCTTTATGTGTCGATTTTTTTCTGGCGAGCTATAACAAACCTCTAATTTTAGAAATAAGCGGCCTTCGGCCGGGAAATGTTTCTATCGAAAAATTTACAAATTTATCTTGAAAGGGGGTCTAGAGGGTGTTTTTCTAAGCTTGATGGAGGTCTAGCGAGGAAACTCAAAAATAAATTGATAGATAAATATATCTACCAAAAACCAAGCAGTACCCCCTTACACCTGCCAGACTCTAAGTCCCTTAAACCAAGCAGTACCCCCTTACACCTGCCAGACTCTAAGTCCCTTAAACCAAGCAGTACCCCCTTACACCTGCCAGACTTTAAGTGCCTTAAACCAAGCAGTACCCCCTTACACCTGCCAGACTCTAAGTGCCTTAAACCAAGCAGTACCCCCTTACACCTGCCAGACTCTAAGTCCCTTAAACCAAGCAGTACCCCCTTACACCTGCCAGACTCTAAGTGCCTTAAACCAAGCAGTACCCCCTTACACCTGCCAGACTCTAAGTGCCTTAAACCAAGCAAAACCCCCTTACACCTGCCAGACTCTAAGTCCCTTAAACCAAGCAGTACCCCCTTACACCTGCCAGACTCTAAGTGCCTTAAACCAAGCAGTACCCCCTTACACCTGCCAGACTCTAAGTCCCTTAAACCAAGCAGTACCCCCTTACACCTGCCAGACTCTAAGTCCCTTAAACCAAGCAGTACCCCCTTACACCTGCCAGACTCTAAGTGCCTTAAACCAAGCAGTACCCCCTTACACCTGCCAGACTCTAAGTGCCTTAAACCAAGCAGTACCCCCTTACACCTGCCAGACTCTAAGTGCCTTAAAATAGTTGCTGGAAAAGGGCTCATGTGAACCCGCCTTTACGACCCAAATTACAAGAAAGTGGTAAAAATGGGGCATAAACCATCTGATAGCCGAACCCCATGCCACACGGCCATAAATCAGGTGATCATTCAATTAGGAGTTTGGCCCGTAATGCTCTTGTACGGAAGGGTGGTTTTGGGTGGCTCTGCGGGTGTTAGCGGGCGCCCCCAAGGCCTCTCCCGGGTTATGATAAAGCAGATCGCCGCCGGGGATTGAAGTGGGTATCACACCAAAACTTTTATCGACAATATTCGATAGTCAACAACTTCCTGGCAACATTTTGGGGATCTTTCGCACGGATAAAGGCATTTAGGCTGAACCTAGAAGATTTTAGGTGGCAAAATATTCTTAAAGTATATTTCAGAAGCTGCCAGATCAGTGTTGACGATAAAAGTTGCCGTAAAAAGTTCTCGTGTCAATCTGCCTTAAGAGGGCCCACCTCGCTTGTTTTCTCTTTCTCTCCCTCTCTCTTTGGCTTGTATCCATTCGGCCCCATTCAGCCTCTGTTTTAAGATGTTTACCCCCATCCAGGTGTCAATATTTTCCTGGCGAGCGTCAGCGAGCCAGCATATATATTTTTTTGTTTTGACAGCAAGCTAAATCTGTACATTTTTCGATAGAAAAATTTCTCCGGCGAAGCCGGATTTCTCCGTACAATGCTGAAAGAAATTGTCACCTGGATAGGGATAAACGTTTAAAACAGTTGGCTGAATGGGGCCGAATGGATACAAGCCAGAGAAAGAGAGAAAAGGAGAGAAAGAGAAAAAAAAAAGGCGAGGTGACCCCCCCTTAACCCGCATTATGATTAAGGCCAATTTGGAGGCTGCGGCCCGCCACCATATTGGACAACACTGGAAGCGAGACCAAGTGACGCCCACAACTATTACTCTATGAGGCTCTTAAGAGGGGGGGGGGGGGAGGGGGGGGCGCGTTTATTTCCTCAGTTATATACCTTATCTATATTATTTATTAATTTCGCCACAACACCAAACACCTCCATTGAAATTAATGAAAGCATATAATGATGTGGTCCACCGGGATAATTATATTTTTATAGTTTCCTCCCTAGACCTCAATTAAGCTTAAAAAAAAAAAAAAAAAAAAAAAAAAAAAAAAAAAAAAACACCCCATGACCTTCCTTCAAGATACATTTTTCGATAGAAAAATTACCCGGCCGAAGGCCGGTTCCTCTTAAATTACAGGCTCGCTATCGCTCGCCAGGAAAAAATCGACACGGAAGGTCTTAAAATTGAGGCAAAAGGTGTCAAAATCGCCAAACTAATGGCCCGAACGTCAATCTCAAAGCAAATGGGGCTTAACATGCGGGAGAAAAGGGACCATAAAAACCAACCCGCCCCCCTTAAATGGACAGGCAGCAACCAACCCCTCTCGCCTCCTAATACGCCTACAAACATCATTATACGAGACCTAAACGTGACCGAAACGAGAGGAAGAGGAAGAACAATACCAGTTGTACAAAAGGTTAGCTAAATGACCTTGAGGGGGGGGGGGGTATTTATTTAGGGGGGGGTATTTATTTGCTCATTTATGTATCTTTTTACTATTTTGTTTTTAGTTCCCTCCCTAGACCTCCATCAAGCTTAAAAAAAACACCCTCCCAAGACCCTCCTTCAAGATAAATTTGTATATTTTTCGATAGAAAAATGTCCCGGCCGAAGGCCGGTTCCTCCTAAATGACAGGCTCGCTAGCGCTCGCCAGGAAAAAATCGAAACCTAAATGACACGAAGTCTAAATATTGACAAAGAAATGGGGCAAAAGGTCTTAAAATCGCCAAACTAATGAGCCGAATTCTTAAAATCTGAAAACTAATGGGGCTAAACATGAGGAAAAAGGGGGACCATAAAAAACAGCCCATCTCCCATAATATAGGTTATATAAGGCTCGGGTATTCAGCAAATACAAGTTGTATACAGATTACGTTATTCGATAAATCACTGATTACAAGTTACATAAGTAAATCTCCTTTTGTAGATTGTGAATTATATTTTTTCACCAACCAACTTCACTTCTAAACTCAAATAAAAAATCAACAAATACATGTGGCACTCCAAGGACGCGAACCTAGGATATTCACACCGAAATTTCGCGCACTTATGCATTACGCTATCAAGACAAAAAACAGCTTAAGTGAGCTGTAAGGGTTACTAATTATATAGTGACGAAAGGAAAATAAGCTCCCTAAGATGATGCTGAATATGGGTGGGATAACAAATCGGCTAAATTATCATAAAGGGCGATAACGTGTGTAAATATTGTACCACACTATAACTAACACACTTGCTAGATTATGAGGATATCAGAAAATAATATATATATATATATATATATATATATATATATATATATATATAGAGAGAGAGAGTTGTCTCTGGCATTAAGGGGAGATATCCACCTGGAGGATTTTTTTCTGGACCCCTTTCTCCCTCATGTTTAGCACCGTTGCTTTTGAGATTTTAAGACGTTCGCCACATTAGTTTGACGATTTTAAGAACCCTCGCCCCATTTAAGTCAATTTTAAGACCATTCGTGCCATTTAGGTGTCGATTTTTTCCTGGCGAGCGAAAGCGAGCCTGTAATTTAAGGGGAACCGGCGTACGGCCGGGAAATTTTTCTACCGAAAAATGTACACATTTATCTTAAAAGGGGGTCTAGGGGGAGTAATTTTAAGCTTGATGGAAGTCTAGGGAATCAACTAAAAACCTCCCCTTAAATATCGTGAACGGTGAAAGGAAGAAAACCTCACCAATGTACTGTAGAGTACGATAAACCAAGCCAATTGCCTTCAGTAGATTATAACACAATACTGTATATATATATTGCCTTATGTAAATCGTGAAATAGGTCAGAAAATTACCAAAAGCAAATTAGGAACCTGAGAGAAAGTCGCCTACGGTAGGTTACGAAACGCTCAAATATATTGCCTAACATAAATCGTGGGAAGGTCAGAGAATTACCATTATGGGGAGATGGGCCGATTTTCTGGCCCCCCTTCTCCCTCGTGTTTAGTCCCATTAGTTTCCAGATTTTATGACGTTCGGCCCATTAGTGTGGCGATTTTAACACCTTCCGCTCCATTTCATTGTCAATTTTAAGACCTTTCGTGCCATTTAGGTGTCGATTTTTTCCTGGCGAGCGATAGCGAGCCTGTAATTTAGGAGGAACCGGCCTTCGGCCTGGACATTTTTCTACCGAAAAATATTCAAATATATCTTGAAGGGGGAGGTGGGGTTGTTTTGTTATCTTGAAGGGGGAGGTGGGGTTGTTTTGTTATCTTGAAGGGGGAGGTGGGGTTGTTTTGTTATCTTGAAGGGGAGGTGGGGTTGTTTTGTTATTTTGAGGGGGGGGGTGGTGTTGTTTTGTTATCTTGAAGGGGGAGGTGGGTTTGTTTTGTTATCTTGAAGGGGGAGGTGGGGTTGTTTTGTTATCTTGAAGGGGGAGGTGGGGTTGTTTTGTTATCTTGAAGGGGGAGGTGGGGTTGTTTTGTTATGTTTGATGGAAGTCTATGGAGGACACTAGAAAAATAATAAATATATGAAAAAAAGCGACCGAAAAAGTGGACCATCTCCCCTTAACCGCTTCAGTATTTGAGGACGCATTTCTTCCCTTTATTTTGGTTATCAGTATATGATTTTATTTAGCTTAGGAGGGAATTTTGGAAGTCAGAGGATTAATGAAGATATATTTGAGATATATCTTTGATGCTTAGAGGGCCTTCCACAGCTGAATAAAATCGTCTGATGACAGCCTGCATACAGTGAAAAAGGCGTCCTAATACTGAACAATTTAATAAGAATAGAAAAATATACACAGACATTCATCCAATACAAATTATATGTACCCACACCTCTGTCCGGTCTCCGCTACTTGAAACATCAAGAATGAGTAACGACGCCAAATTACAGTGGTTGTTCACGCGTACCCGTATAAAAAAAAAAAAAAAAAAAAAAAAAAAAAAAAAAAAAAAAAAAAAAAAAAAAAAAAAAAAAAAAAAAAAAAAAAAAAAAAATGTATCTGGGAATTTTCGTGGTCCAGGCAATAATCCGGCGATCTGATAAGCTAAGCATTTTCAGGAAAAAAAGAACAATTAACGGAGAAGAACCCTGGCCGGATTATCTCGATGCTGCCAATTCTGTCTGGGTATTTATCCCTATCAGAAAGCGAAACACGTAAGCGTGTTATCGTTAAGGGGGGATGGGCCGGTTTTCTGGACCACTTTCTCCCTCATGTCTAGCCCCATTAGTTTTCAGATTGTCAAGATGTTTGCCCCATTAGTTAGTCGATTTTAAGACCTTTTGCCCCATTTCTTCGTCAATATTTAGACCTATATTTCGTGCTATTTAGGTGTCAATGTTTTCCCTGGCGAACGATAGTGAGCCTGTAATGTTGGAAGAACCGGCCTTTGGCCGGGAAATTTTTCTACCGAAAAATTTACAAATTAATCTAGAAGGGGGATCTAATGGATGTTTTTTTTTTTATTTGATGGAGGTCTAGGGAGGAAACTAGCAAAATAATGAATACATGCAAAAATCGCCCAAGGAAAACCGCTAAAAGTTCAACATACATTATTCCTTTTACACTCTTGACCCTATTTAACGGAGACACAAATGGAAAGTACATTGGGGCGCCCCTATCTACCAAATAAGTGTTATTATCATTCAGCCCCTCCTATCCTACGTTTTCATCAAGCATAACATTATAAATGGCACGAGGTATTTAGTTTGTTCCCTACGTTTTCATCAAGCATAAAATTACACCCCCTAGACCCCCCTTTCAAGATAAATTTGTACATTTTTCGGTAGAAAAATGTCCCGGCCGGAGGTCGGTTGCTCTTAAAATACAGGCTCGCTATCGCTCGCCAGGAAAAAATCGACACCTAAATGGCACGAAAGGTCTTAAAATTGACAGAAATGGGGCAAAATGTCTTAAAATGTCCAAACTATTAGGGCGAACGCCTTAAAATCTCAAAAGCCCCATGGGGCTAAACATGAGGGAGAAAGGGGTCCAGAAAAAAATCCTCCAGGTGGAAATCTCCCCTTACTTAACCATTATAACTACCACAGATCCTTCCTAAGCTGCATAATGTCGTCTAAATGTATAACTAAGATCAAATATAACAGACGTAGCGGGTACAGAGAGGGTTAACAGAACAGCATGATTAACCCCTTCCGTACCGACGACGTATCTTTTATTAGATTTTAGCTACATTTAGACGATTTTATGAAGCTTGGGAGAGAGATATATGGTAGCTAAAAGGATTATTTGAGATAGTCTGTGGCCTTTATAGGGGTAGACGTCCTTCCTAAGCTGAATAATAGCGTCAAATAATTGGCAGAATATAATGAAAAGTACATCACCGGTACAGAAGGGGTTAATATGTCGTGTATGTCGAGTAATAAGGTGGAGGAGGAGCACACCGAGGACGTATAAGTACATCACCGGTACAGAAGGGGTTAATATAGAGTAATAATAAGGTGGAGGAGCACACCGAGGACGTATAAGTACATCACCGGTACAGAAGGGGTTAATATGTCGTGTATGCAGAGTAATAATAAGGTGGAGGAGCACACCGAGGACAGTAAATAAGGTGGAGGAGCACACCGAGGACGTATAAGGGGCGATGGGCCGTTTTTCTGGTTCCCCTTCTCCCTCATGTTTAGCCTCATTAGTTTTCAGATTTTAAGATGTTTGCCCCATTAGTTTGTTCATTTTTATTCCTTTCGCCTCATTTCTTTGTCAATATTAAGACCTTTCATGCCCTTTAGGTGTCGATTTTTTCCTGGCGAGCGATAGCGAGCCTGTAATTGTGGAGGAACCGGCCTTCGACCGTGATATTTTTCTACCAATTTTGTTTACAAATTAATCTCGTAGGGGGTTCTAATGGATGTTTTTGTTTAAAGTTTGATCTAGGGAGGAAACAAAAAAAATAAATGAATATATTAATAATTAGACCCCCCCAAAAATAACCAGTCCCCTTAAAACTCCCCCCCCCCCCCCCCCTCTTGCATAATCTATATTAATTGAATACTAGCGCCAACACCAAATTAAATCCCCATCATATACAGGAAGAACGTCAGCCATATAATTAACCGAAAAGTGCACACAAAAACAACAATAAGCAGTGGGTAAAATTCAAAAGGATTTCCTATCGAATCCATGAGATGTTTATATTCTGTTTAAACACTGCTTTAGGGAAATATGACCACTTAAGGGGAGGCAGACAGTTTGTTTGGTCTATTAATTCATTTATTCATATATTTTTTTAGTTTCCTACCTAGACCTCCACCAAGCTTAGAAAAAAAAACCCTAGACCCCCCTTCAAGATAAATTTGTACATTTTTCGGTAGAAAAATTTCCCGGCCGAAGGCCGGTTTCTCTTAAAATTGCAGGCTCGCTATTGCTCGCCAGGAAATAATCTACACCAAAATGGCACGAAAGGTCTTAACATTGCCAACGAAATGGGGCGAAAGGTGTTAAAATCGCCAAACTAATGGGCCGAACGTCTTACACTCTCAAAAGTAGTGGGGCTTAAGGGGAGGTATTTAGTTTGTTCCCTAGACCTCCATCAAGCTTAAAATTACACCCCATTGAGTCCCTTTCAAGATAAATTTGTACATTTTTCGGCAGAAAAATGTCCCGGCCGAAGGCCGGTTCCTCTTAAATTACAGGATCGCTATCGCTCGCCAGGATAAAATCGACACCTGAATTGCACGAAAGGTCTTAATATGGGGTGAAAGTTCTTAAAATCGCTAAACTAATGGGGGAAACGTGTTATACTATCAAAAGCAATGGGGCTAAACATGAGGGAGAAAGGGGTCAAGAAAAAAATCCCTCAAGTGGAGATCTCCCCTTAACATTAGGGAGAAGGGGGGGGGGGTCCAGAAAAACGGTCTACCTCCCCTTAAACGTATCCTGCAGGCTATTATTAATGTATCTTCAGTTATAAAAAAAGAAAAAAAAAAAAAATATATATATATATATATATACTGTATATATATATATAAGATAATAAACTAGTTGCAACAGAGGGCATAATTATAGAACAGGAAGGTAGACATAATTATGTTATTATTAAGGCGAGATTTCCACTGGAGGGATATTTTTTTTTTCTGGACCCCTTTCTCTCTCATGTTTAGCCCCATTGCTTTTTAGATTTTAAGACGCTCGCCCCCTTTAGTTTGGCGATTTTAAGAACTTTCGCCCCATTTCTGTCAATTTTAAGAACTTTTGTGCCATTTAGGTGTCGATTTTTTCCTGGCGAGCGAAAGCGAGCCTGTAATTTGAGAGGAACCGGCCTTCGGCCGGGACACTTTTCTATCGAAAAATGTACAAATTTATCTTGAAAGGGGGTCTAGGGGGTGTAATTTTAAGCTTGATGGAGTTATAGGGAAGAAACTAAATACCTCCCCTTAAAGTCCCTGTAAGACGGACACTTTTCGTTTTTGTATAATGCGTTTCTATATTGTCTCCTAGCATGATTGAGAAAACAAGGAGTCGACTATAAAGCTGCTTAGGAAAACGTTAGATTATCCATGTTATTATATATTTAGGTAAGCTGCAATGTGAAGAGGCCTAACCCCCCTCCCTCCCTCCCTCTCTCTCTCTCCCTCCCTGTCTGTGCATCTGTGTAACTCTGTGTAACTCTCTCTCACTCACTCTCTCTCCCTCTCCCCCTCTCTGTCTAACTCTCTCTCACCCTCTCTCTCTGTCCCTCTCTCCCTCTCTCCCTCCCGTTATCACCGTCTTAAGTACTCGTTGTTCACCCTCGCACAATACCATTATCTTCCTCCCTCATTTGGCGTCAAGGTGGGACTCAAGAGCTCAATATTTAATCTCCCGAGGGTCGTGGTATGAATTCAAGAGGGCCTGGCCACTCTACCGAAGAGGGGCCAGTGAGTTAGAACACCGCTCGGTATGTACATGTTTTACGCCCGTGTGTGTCTGTGTGTGAGTGTGAGTGTGTGTGTGTGTGTGTGTGTGTGTGTGTGTGTGTTCCCTGATGAAGTTGTTGTTTAGGCGTGGGTATGGACGTTTAAGGGGGTACTACTCTGTTTTGTGGGCTATTTATTAATTTATTGTTTAGTTTCATCGCTAGCCCTCTATCAAGCTTAAAAAAACACTCCCTAGACCCCCCCCCCCCATTCAAGATAAATTTGTAAATTTTTCGATAGAAACAAATTCCAGCCGAAGGCCGATTTCCACTTAAAATTACAGGCTCGCTATCGCTCGCCAGGAAACAATCGACACCTAAATGGCACGAAGGATCTTGAAATTAACAACGAAATGGAGCGAAAGGTCTTAAAATCGCCAAACTAATGAAAAGAACGTCTTAAAATTTCAAAACTAATATGCTACACATGAGGGAGAAGGGGGTCCAGATAAAGCGAGCAGTACCCCCTTAAGTATGCCGTATATGTGTGTATGGTGGGTGTTGGAGTGGACCTAGACGGGCTATAATCTGTTTAATGGCTTACTTCAAGGACGTGTGCCATATACAAACGCCATATACAAACATGACAGAATATCACAGTTAATTATCATTGCCATTATCATCAAGGACAGGAATAATTCTTACTTTAGATATACGTGATTGACATTCCTGCAAAACAAATAAAAATAAACCAATGTTATTGAGCGAACCTGAACTGGCATATGCATTTATATAATTCCAATAACCTTCGCCAGGCGATAGTAATTACCTTGGTTATTATCACAGAAAACAACTATATCCCGGATTTGGAAATCATTATGTGATAGACACTATAAGAGAAACTCGCTATGCTTTTACTTTTATCTATCAATTGTCTATAAATAAAAACCAACAATGGGCCCAGAATCGGTATCTGGATGAAAATAGTTCAAGAGGTATGTGCTTAGCCCTTCTGATGGCTAGAGCAGATCAAAGAGTTTCACAATGATGGTCGGAGATAAGTAATGAGAATAGATTGGTAACTAGACTATACTATCCAATCATCAAGGTTAATTGCTTAAAGACCCTGCATTTGAAGCAACTTTAGGACGGCTTAATCTATTTATCAGTAAGGCAGTTTTAACATTAGTGGTCTAATTAAAGGTGGTGTAATACCCTGATAGAGGTAGCAATGATTATGCTTGGATGATTAAGGGGAGGTATTTAGTTTGTTCAGTAGACCTCCATCAACCTTAAAATTACACCCCCTTGAGTCCCTTTCAAGATAAATTTGTACATTTTTTGGTAGAAAAATGTCCCGGCCGAAGGCCGGTTCCTCTTAAATTACAGGCTCGCTATCGCTCGCCAGGATAAAATCGACACCTAAATGGCACGAAAGGTCTTAATATGGGGTGAAAGTTCTTAAAATCGCTAAACTAATGGGGCAAACATTTTATAATATCAAAAGCAATGGGGCTAAACATGAGGGAGAAAGGGGTCAAGAAAAAAATCCCTCAAGTGGATATCTCCCCTTAATGCAATACTGCTTTTGTAACAATCGGCTGCTGCGGCTGGTGAATCTGATTACATTAGGCTGTATATTTTCTATTAATTATATTCTCAAACATTGACCGCTCGCTCACTCTCACCCACCCACCCACCCCCACTCGCTCACTGACTCTCTCTCTCTCTCTCTCTCTCTCTCTCTCTCTCTCTCTCTCTCTCTCTCTCTCTCTCTCTCTCTCTCTCTCTCGCCTCTCTCTCTCGCTCTTCTCCTCTCTCTCTCTCTCTCTCTCTCTCTCTCTCTCTCTCTCTCTCTCTCTCTCTCTCTCTCTCTCTCTCTCTCTCTCTCTCTCTCTCTTTGGTCGTTCATCTCTCTCTCTCTCTCTCTCTCTCTCTCTCTCTCTCTCTCTCTCTCTCTCTCTCTACAGTGTACACATTTCGTAGTCTAGTCGATACATTACGATAAGGTTGCGACTGAACAACAAAGATTCTAAAATATGTCATCTTAATAATATCATCTCGTTACTTATAGATGTATTCAACAAAGTATCGTCTCAATAACTCACATAAATCGCTAACTCGCTCTTCCAGTCATCACCTGAACGTAGACATACCTGCAAAGAAAAAATGAAGTGTTAATATACAAAATAATAAAATACAATAATAACCACATTTTGATGCTAAATATACATATAAATGATTACGATAACAGTGTGTGTGTGTGTGTGTGTGTGTGTAAATTAGTATTGTGTGCCTCATGTGTGCGATTATCGTGTGTGTGTGTGTGTGTGTGTGTGTGTGTGTGCGTGCGTGTGTGTGCGTGTGTGTGTGTGTGTGTGTGTGTGTGTGTGTGTGTGTGTGTGTGTGTGTGTGTGATCTAGCTTATAATCTAGCATCACCTGTGTGTGTGTGTGTATGTCTGAACTAGTGTGGCAATGCCCAGATGGTAAATGAAGCCATAATCATGACACACACCTCAACACAGACAAGCCACAACAACAACAACAACAACTACACCAACAACAACACCAACACCAACACCAACACCAACAACAACACCTCCACTACCAGATCTTTCCCAATAACAATAACATAAAACAAATTGTGAAGTAGCAAATCAATATACTTAACCCCTTCTGTACCGGCGACGACTTTTTCATTTTATTCTATCTGTATTTAGACGATGTTGTGCAGTTTAAAAAGGATCTGAGGTAGTAAGAGAGTTAAGGAGAGGTTTTTAGTGCGTTTCCTAGACTTCCATCAAGCTTGAAATTACACCCCCTTGACCCCCTTTCAAGATAAATTTGTACATTTTTCGGTAGGAAAATGTCCCGGCTGAAGGCCGGTTCCTCTTAAATTACAGGCTCGCTATCGCTCGCCAGGAAAAAATCGACACCTAAATGGCACGAAAGCTCTTAAAAGTGACATAAATGAGGCAAAAGTTCTTAAAATCGCCAAACTAATGGAGTGAACGTCTTAAAATCTCAAAATCAATGGGGCTAAACATGAGGGAGAAAGGGTTAAAGAAAAAAATCCCTCAAGTGAAGATCTCCCCTTAAGTGAGATAGTTCGAAGCACGTTAATTGCTGGAGGCCTTTTTTAAATTAATACAATCGTCTACTAGTAGCCAGCTTTAAGCTACAAAGACGTCGCCAGTACTGAAGGGGTTAATCTTTAATCTAGTAGTGATATTTCCTACGTTGAATAAAACTAATGAGAAAAACGTCGCCAGAAGTGAAATGGATATACTAATTCAAATTTTCTCTTTACATTAAATTTCGCGATAAATTTACACCTTTTCTTAGAACTGTTGGAAGTATACACCTTTAAATTAGGAGACAGCCTTTGAAACATATCGCATTCACTTTCACTTTTCCTCCGGCATAAGATTCGCACATTTTCTTTCTGACAAGGAATAAATACCAAGCTTTAGAAACTAGATATATTTTTCTCGAGGTTGAATTACGAAGACTTGATTTGCGCCAAACAGCTTCGTGCATAGAGTGGCGAATCAGGAGTCTCTAAGCTATACATCACGACGTCAAGAAATACAAATACACTAGAGCTGCTCTGACGACCCTTGTTGTCAGAAATGGGAAGAATGCGGAGTTTAATAATAATTACAGATATAGTAACATACATAGATAAACACATAATAGATATGCAGATACAGACAATATACAGTATATAGCTACATTAACCCTTTCAAGATCCAATACGCATTTCTGTTCTGTTTTCTGGTAATTATTAGACGATTTTATTCAGATTAGGAAGGGTATATGGAAGTCAGGGGGTTGATTGAGATAGTCTTTACCTTTTTTAATACCCACACATCCTTCCTAAGCTGCATAAAATCGTCTAATTATAGCCCAAATAAACTGCTAAAACGCGTCAGAGCTTCAAAGGGTTGATAAAAGTAGAACTTATAAGTGTAGTTTTAGATAATGATATACAATCTACTATTGATTTAAGTATAACAAAAACAAACACGCAACGACGACCACAAACTCCGCAAACTTTGTTCGTCGGAGATAATAACATTATTAGCAATTTAAAGATTATACGTGTCTAGTAAAATCATATGTATATTCATAGATGCGGCCGAATTAATACAGACGAAAAAATGCACGGTAAAAAACAAAAGAAAAAAAAAAGGAGGAAAAAAAGGAGAAACAAACAAAATCACATACACCTCAATCGTAAAGCATGTACTAGACGGGAGAGAGAGCAGTGACTCGTACAATGCCACAGGGATGAACCAAACTACTGACCTGACTCACAATGGGAGGCCGCAGGGTCTATCCCCACCCTCGGAAACCTACATCCCCCAACCTCACCGAGAATATAACCTCTCTAACCTATCGAGCAGGGGGAGGTTGGGGATTAGAATTTGATGTAAAGGAGAGATACAAATAGAAACTATATGTTGAGGATCTTGGTAGCTGTTCTCTGTATCGGGGTCGACTTAATGCCAGGGCGGTAGAGTTACCAAGTTTACCTCACATATACCGCTAAATTGATCCTCACAAGTCGCTAGAATACTGCTAGAAAATAAGAACTGTTGGCAAATATTAGAAATATATACAAAATTACTAAAACTTTAAAGTGCATCACTGTTTAATTGTTAGATGTTAAAGATTGCCAAATTACTGTAGTGTGTCCATAGATTCATGTCATTAGAAGTGTTGTGATGTCCCTATTCGGGCTCGGTTTCGAGTCGGCCACCCAAAAAAAAAAAAAAATGGGCAATCGGCCTGAGTAAATAGATAGATAGATAGAATAGAAGTGAAAATTGCCGCTATATGGAACTAAGCATATCCAGATCTAGCAGTAAAGAGGCTAAATTGGCAACACTGCGGGGTGAGCGGGCAAAGCATAAAATATTACGGCGCCCCGCGGATTCCTCGATGGGCTGGATAGGAAAAGTTATGCTCCCTGCCTCCCCCACTGTACACATAATTAAGGGGGCAGTACTCACTTGTTATGGAACCCCTTCTCCCTCATGTTTAGCATATTAGTTTTGAGGTTTTAAGACGTTCGTTCCGTTAGTTTGGCGATTTTGAAACTTTTCGCCTCATTTTGTTGCCAATATTAAGACCTTTCGTGCCCTTTAGGGATAATTTTTTCCTGGCGAGCAATAGCGAGCCTCTAATCTTACTTTCATTAATCTCACCACCACACCCCCAATGAAATTAATTAAAGTATATATGATCCACCGGGATTCGAACCCGGGTTATCACACACAGATTTTTGCCACCTTAACCATTACACCACCATTAGAAGGAACCATTTTTCTACCATAAAAATGTAAAAATGTATCTTACAAGGGAGTCTAGTGGGTGTTTTTCTAAGCCTGATGGAGGTCTCGAGAGGAAACAAAAATAAATGATTTAGACCAAAATCCAAGCAGTATATACCCCCTTAACCAACACTACATTACAAGCGGGAGCCCGGGATCCAGCACCAGACACTAGAAGGGGGGTTTATTATTACATCTGCCTGCGAATTACAAAGGTTAGGTTTACTATTCCTTGTGTTGGTTTTCTTGTTTGTCTGTGTCCGCTTATTTTGCAATATATGGTGGACTGGAGGTGAGAAGGGAGATTAGGCAATAGATCTGTTAATATATATATATATATATATATATATATATATATACAGCATATATATTTTTTTGTATTTTTTTTTGTGAGGGAGGGAGGCAAAAGGCAGAACTGCCTGTAGCGAGTGCCTCCCCCATAGTTGAAAGAGTGACAGGGCCAAAATCAAGGGACATTCGAGCCAAAATATATATATACACTGTATATACTGTATATATATATATATATATATATATATATATAAATATATACCCGGTATATATATATATATATATATATATATATATTGCAAATAGTTTTAAACACAAACATTATACTAATGTAAGTAAATATAGTAACATATTAATATAAAAGTTATCATTAAAATTAGGTTTTCAAGTTTCTTTGTGTATATTCTACACGCTAAAAGCTGGAATTGCTACTTTATTTTTTGCACTATAATAGTTGAAGAAATGGCAGCAGTTACTTATTTGCAACATTAGAGGAACAATGAGGTAATATTTTTGCCAACGAACAGTGTATATGAAGGTTCGAATTTTGAACACTGACATTTAGCGACTAGAAAGTTTGTTGCAGGTTGACCTTACAACGTCCTCCCATTTCTGGAACGTATCCTTAATGTACAGCCATAATCTCATCTATTATCTTAATCTATCACCCTCCCTCCTTCTCACTACACACACTCACTCTAACTTTAACTCTAACTCTGTCTCTCTCTTTCTCTCTCTCTCTCTCTATATATATATTATATATTCACACACACACACACACACACATTTATTATATTGTACCTTGATTACACAACAATCACATTTCATAATTTTTATGAACAAAAACAAACAACATATTTTATAATTATATAAATTCATCTTTAGTACTCATGCCTTTACTTTATGCGACGAGCTTTTAATATTGAGTTACTGTAGATTGGAACACAGTGCAGTATATTTATAAAGTATTCGAACACTCGAACAGTTTACTTAGCATTAAAATACAAGAGATAACTGACACCAGAAGGCCTTGCTATGCGGTTTATACTAAGTGAATAAACGGAAAAAAATATGATATGAATTCATGAATCGATATTAACGTAGATTAAATTAAAGAAACTTGTTATAAAGCTCAATTCATTACTTACTTAAGTGGGGGTGCTGAGCGGGTTGACAGTTTTATTATTGTGATTTACAAATTATAAAAAAAAAAAAAAAAAAAAAAAAAATATTTGGAGTTTACCCGTTTAAATCGAATACATTCTGGATTAAAGCTTAGGTTAAGGGGGCCCACTTCGCTTTTTTCCCTTTCTCTCCCTCTCTATTTAGCTTGTATCCATTCGGCCCCATTCAGCCTACTGCTTTAAAACTTTCACCCCCATCCGGGTGTCAATATTTTCCTGGCGAGCGGTAGCGAGCCAGCATATAATATGTATTTTTGTTTTGACAGCAAGCTAAATTTGTAATTTTTTTGATAGAAAAATGTCTCTGGTGAAGCCGGATTTCTCCATACAATGCTAGCTCGCTTTCGCTCGCCAGGAAAATATCGACACCTAGATGGGGATAAACGTCTTAAAACAGTTGGCTGAATGGGGCCGAATGGATACAAGCCAGAGCAAGAGAGAAAAACTGAAACAAAGCAGGTGACCCCCCCCCTTAAACGATTTGTCCGATTACACTGGAGAGCTTTCAAATACTGGTAAAAAACTGCTGATTGGCCAGGAATTTAGTATGAAGCCAGCGCTGCGAGGATTACATGTCAAGCAAGATGGGAGTCGATTATTATGCTAGGGTAGTTGTGCGTGGCATACCAAGATCAGCTAATATATGACAGAATCTATACAACCTTTACCTATTCTATACTTTGCTGATCTTAAGAGGAGATGGGTAGTTATTCTAGACCCCCTTCTCCCTCATCTTTAGCCCCATTAGTTTGTCGAATTTAAGACCTTTCGTTCCATTTCTTTTTCGATGTTAAGACCTTTCATGCTATTTAGGTGTCGATTTTTTTTTCCTGGCGAACGATAGTGAGCCTGTAGTTTTGAAAGAACCTGCCTTCGGCCGGAACATTTTTCTACCGAAAAATGTACAAATTAATCTAGAAGAGGGATATAAAGGATTGTCTTTAATAGTTTGGTGGATGTCTAGGGAGGAAACTAAAAGAATGCTAAATATATGATATAATCGACCAAAAAAAACAAAAACAACAACATTCCCCTTCCATGGGCGAGAAATTGGCATGTCCCTATCTTGCAAACTGAGATGTGGCAGACAAATATGGTATTAATTAATAAGAAACGATACTGAAAGAAGGATAGTTAACGTATTATGTATTGCATGTCAATAATTCATCATAAATGGGAGGACTACTTTTAACGAACACAATATAGCGTTGCACGGAATTGATTAAACTGAGCTCTTCGGAAAATACGCTATAACAGTTGTCCGCCGAATGGAGGCTATTTCCGCTGACCTTAAGGAGGATGACCGTATTTATTTGCCCATTTATATATTTATAAACAAAAAATCTCCCTAGACCTCCATCAAACTTTAAAAAAAAATGTCCATTAGATCCCCCTTCTAGTTTAATTTGTACATTTTTCGGTAGGAAAAACCGGTTCTTCCAAAATTACAGGCTCACTATCGTTCGCCAGGAAAACAATCAACACCTAAATAGCACGAAAGGTCTTAACATTGACAAAGAAATAGGGCGAAAGGTCTTAATATCGCCAAAATAATGGGGTAAACGTCTTAACATCTCAAACAAATTATGCTAAACATGAGGGAGAAGGGGGACAAGAAAAACGACCGATCTCCCCTTTAAAAAAAAAACTACTCTTGACATAAACCAGAATGCCGGTGTTATATAATGAACCATATTTACGTCGTCGTCCGTAAATATTAAATTCAGAAGAAAAAAAATCCTCACGCAACAATCAAACGAGTTTACTTTAAATAGGAAAATTAATCTCATTTCCTCCTTTTAACCCGATGACAATTAAAATTACCTTAATTGTTCACTTCAGTTCACCGGTCGACAATATCCAGGCAAAATAAACTACTGGTACGAACATTACGTATCAAGTAGTACATGTGGATTCCCTAACATAACTACATTAAAGGATAAACCATATTACGTACAATACACACTGCATTAGATGAATTCTATGACACATCCAAGGAATAACAGGTATATGAAAATTAAGTAATAAATCTCCCGGCTGTGCAACTTATACCAATAGTTAGATGTGGATTCCATGATAAGCCACCTGTGCCTGATACGTATACTAAGCCACCTGCGGGTAGATTTAATGCAACTTAGTTCGACCTACATACTTCCGAAAATACCGCGGCTAATCTGATTGACTCTCTACAGGTACACATACAATACCACTCCAGCGTTCTTTATCATTCTTGATGTTCTACACTTGCATAGATATGGAAAACATGGGGCCAAATAAACAGTTCATCCACCAAACTGCTTCACCCTTAGGTAAGCAGTATGGATTTATTTAAGGTTGTCTCCCCTAGATGGGTTGCCAAGCAAGGCTGACGAGTCCCATCCACCCAGATTTATATAAGGTTTACTCCCCTAGACAGGTTGCCGACCAAGGCTGACGAGTCCCATTCACCCAGTCATAAGCCATAATAAGTGTACAACCATCTGAATGTCAATCGAGCCCAAACGAGATAAGACTAAACAATAGAACGTCTCAAATGCTTCAAGAGTTTGGCTTTAAAGGTTCAGTGATTCAAATAGATGTACCGGTATATGGTCGTACGCAATGTTGCTTCAAAGGCGCACATATCCAAATAGGCGTATCTAATTTGACCCATGACTTGTACGAATGGTTAGAACAGTTGCACAAAACCCAGAAGCAAGCCTCGTAGCCCTAGAATAGCTAATGTGGCAGGTGAGCATGAACTGTCTGCTTAGCCAGGTGTACTGAGGCAAGATTCCAGCGTTCCATCACCACCCGTCAGTATCATCATCACTCCCCAGCATATCTTCATTTAAGGGGATAGTGGCCAAGGGACTGGAGTTTTCGCAGAGATGCTCTGTCCTGCCGTTATTCTTGACTTACAGTGTGCTGGCTTAATAATCCAATAGGGTTGATAGCCTCTGAAGTCCTATTTTAACTAAAAAATATAGTGGCCGTTTTTTTGGACTATTCATTAATTTATTAATTTATTTTTTAGTTTCCTCGCTAGACCTCCACCAAGCTTAAAAAAACACCCCCTAGACTCCCCTTCAAAATAAATGTTTACATTTTTCGATAGAAAATGTCATGGCCGAAGGCCGAAGCGCTTCCTCTTAAAATTACAGGCTTGCTATCGCTTGCCAGGAAAAAAATCGACACCTAAATGGCACGAAAAGTCTTGAAATTGACAACGATATGAGGCAAAAGGTATTAAAATCGCCAAACTAATGAAAGGAACATCTTAAAATCTCAAAACTAATATGCTAAACATGAGGGAGAAGGAGGTCCATAAAAATCGAGTAGTACCCCCTTACACCCCTACGGGCATTCCTAATATTAACTCTATATAATGATGGCGCTTTTCGGTTTGTTTATATTTTGTAGTCCATTCCTTTTAATTAACCCTTTCAATCAGACGACAGATTTTGGTCTTATTTGGTTTGTTTGTATTTTATTGCTCATTCTATTTATTGTAGAGTTCGCCATCTGCAAGTGGCACCAATGAGCGTGACGCCCTTTGGTATTTTGTATAGGTTATATAAGGTGGTCTCCCCTAGATGGATTGCCGATCAAGGCTGACGAGTCTCATCCACCCGGATTTGTATAAGGTTGTCTCCACTAATTATCCCTTCTAAATATCCCTTGCAATCAGATGACAGATTTGGTTTTGTTTATTTTTTGCTACCATAATATTATATTGCTCAGTTTAGTAAGGACCTACGATAAGAATATCTTAATTATCAAAGTATGGATCTCTAGCACCAGAATGTTTTATAAGATTAGTAATAACCTCTAATTACCACCAGCTTATTCTATTCATTCGAATAAGGACCTCTATCTACCCTTGGATTACTGTATATATCTTATGAAAGACCTCTAAGTACCACCAGATTGATATATTCTACAAATAATAACCCACACTAATTTAAAGATGATCAAATTCACAGATAACCCTATGGTGATTTTTACATTAATCAATAATTATATTTATTAATCATTTTATATTAATTGAAATCGTCTGTCGGAAGCAGAAATATAATCAAAAGTCCTTGAATTAACTTCAATTATATATTAGTATATTAGTGGCCCGCACTAATATACCCAGATCACGTACGGTTCGGGAGCGGCCCATCCCACGACCATGTTATCCCTAATCGAAATTTTACATTTTAAGTGTATCAGATCGAACGGAGGATTTCCTTAAAATAAATTTCCAAGGCAAACCAGATTACTGCCTCCCCTGACAGCCTGGACCGGCGGAAGATTAACTATAATCGGCTCTCTTATATTTAACGTGATACAATCAACAGCGCACCTCTCCCTCGCTCATTGGCTGTAAGGTCGGTCATCTCGTGTTGGGTTAAGCTCGGAGTGAACCTTATTGCCGGGGAGAATAGGCAACCGGCAAGGACACTATTGTATACAGGAACTGGCCAATTGACGCCATGTTGTTGCCCTGGAATCACTATACTGTGTTTATTTTCAACTGACGGTAAATTGCAAAGTTCCCATAAAGATTTCTCAGTTATTTTGAAGATTTTGTATTGATACATGGTGCTAATCTACAAAAAGTTGGTCTTAATATGATGCAGAGACATAGTGGTTTGATATTTTTCCATTTAGTATCCAGAAATCAGCTTCTAAGGGATTCAATTTACCGTCAATGGAACAGAGTATAGCCAGAGACACTATTGTATACAGGAACTGGCCAATTGACGCCATGTTGTAACCCCTGGAATCACTAGCCAGAGACACTATTGTATACAGGAACTGGCCAATTGACGCCATGTTGTAACCCCTGGAATCACTAGCCAGAGACACTATTGTATACAGAAACTGGCCAATTGACGCCATGTTGTAGCCCCTGGAATCACTAGCCAGAGACACTATTGTATACAGGAACTGGCCAATTGACGCCATGTTGTAGCCCCTGGAATCACTAGCAGAGGGACACTATTGTATACAGGAACTGGCCAATTGACGCCATGTTGTAGCCCCTGGAATCACTAGCCAGAGACACTATTGTATACAGGAACTGGCCACTTGACGCCATGTTGTAGCCCCTGTAATTACTAACCACCCTTTGCACTGAAAATAAAAGCAAAACCAATGCGGAAATGAATACTAAGGAAAGCAATCAATAACATACCTATGCTGATGTTCAAGAGACTATTTGTAAGTAATCTAACTATCTAAGTACGGAAGAGCAAAGGAAGAAGAGGGTAGGCTGTCAATGGTTAAAGCTGTGCAGAAAATACTTATCTGGTGGTATGCAGAATACAAGGAAGACAAGTATCTGAGGCTTAAATCCTTGGAGTGTCAAACCTCATCCTAAAACTTAATAACATTGTCTAACAATATTCATGTGCATATAAAGAATATGTGGTTGACAGTATAATGGCTAATTTAAAGAACGATAGTATATATTAGAATGAAAGTGAAAATAAAGGAATATACACAACAAATAGCTCAGTCAATGGGTGTAATTCTGAAGCAATTCAAATGGTAATACCATCACGTATTCAGAAGATTATTTCCAATATGCCGTCCAGACCGAAAGATACAGTAACCTTATCTCCTCTTACAATAGGCGCTTTAACAGGCAACAGAGGGCAATCTAGCTCATGCACAGAGGAAAATACAACTGCACGAGAGAGAGAGAGAGAGAGAGAGAGAGAGAGAGAAGAAGAGAGAAGTAAAGAAAGAGAGAAGAGAGAGAGAGAGAGAGAAGAGAGGAGAGAGAGAGAGAGAGAGAGAGAGAGAGAGAGAGCGAGGAGAAGAGAAGAGTGAGAGGAGAACGGAGAGAGAGAGAGAGAGAGAGAGAGAGAGAGAGAGAGAGTATATATATTTTTGTTTCATATTCATTTCGAGTGATATTATTTTCGAGTCAAGTGAAACG
The DNA here is from genome assembly GCA_032716605.1 of Paralithodes platypus. Lineage (NCBI taxonomy): Eukaryota > Metazoa > Arthropoda > Malacostraca > Decapoda > Lithodidae > Paralithodes > Paralithodes platypus. The sequence continues at coordinate 44,829,371 of CM064514.1, forward strand.
ACCGAATTTATACAAAAGGATAATGAAGGCAGTATACTAGCTGTAGCCTACCGTTGTTGAACTATTAGTACATTTAATGGCCGCAAACGAAGATTACATTACTTATCGTTTTAAAATTGTGTTTAGGATATGAATTACGTGTGATATTACTTTACATTTAAGTTCGCAATGGTAAATATTTAATGGTAGATGTTATATATTTTGTTAACTGCTCTAATAATCCTTTTTATAGTTAAAAAGGATTGTCACCCACTACTTGAGTTAAACTTTTATTGCAACTGTTAAGTGAAAATTGTACTACCGCACTCGAACAATAAATTACGAAAATGCAATACATAATACATTAATTATTGTACGAAGTATAGGCCTAAACGGGCTGCAGTAAATCAAAACATTATATCTACAAATATTGTTTATGCAGCTACACTAACATGTTGTATTATCAAAGTATTCACTATTCTCGTATAATAAATAATAAAACAATAAAGAATAATAGAAACTAGATGTAGTGCAAGCCAAACTCTTTAACCTAGTAAACAGCACTTACTGAGGCAGGCCACTCACTCTAACATCTGGCAAAGCTCATCAGTTACCACACACAATGACAACACACACAGTCACACACATATACACTACACACACACACTACACACACACATACACACACACACACACACATACACACACACACAGTCACACGCATATACACTACACACACACACACACACACACACACACACACACACACACACACACACACACACACAGTTTCGTCATGTGGGGAGCAAAATGTATAGATATTATGGCAAACCTGTGAAAACTAACTTACATAATATGGACCTTAACAAAGCGACATAATTCCATGTTATTAACACGTCAGATTGTATAAATTCATCAGCAAACGCAGCATATATTAACCTTTACTATGAGTGTTTTTACCAATTCTGAGTAAGATTGTTTGTTGCTAACTAGAACATAACGAAACAAAAAAAACTCTCACTGTTCAGAAGGAGTTACTTGATATATTGTTGGAGCATATTAACTATAAGAGGCCAGTCACAAGTTTAGGCCTTTATTCAAATTACATTTTCTGTCGGTGGTGGATTTCCTCGTAAACCGGAAACAATCAGTAGCAGTAAACCAAGTCACATCTGAGCCTTCGGATGTCAAAAGCTCAGTGCCCCAAGGAACAGTGCTAGCGCCCCTTCTGTTCCTCATTCTAATTTGCGACATACTGTAGATACCACCACAAGACACAGTACGGTGTCGTCTTTTGCGGATGACACAAAACTAAGCAAGATAGTAAACACACAAGAGGACACGGGCCAGTTGCAGGAAGACATAAATGTAGTGTTCCAGTGGACCAGGGAAAACAACATGCAATTCAATCCAATTAATAAGGTACGGAGATAATAATGTCGTTAAAGAGAACACAAACTACCTAACAGAATCTAACCACATAATAGAACGGGAAGACAGTGTGAAAGACCTTGGGGTGTTAATGTCTGAAAATATGGGTTTCAGAGAACATAACCAGGTCAAAGTTGCGGCTGTGAAACGTTTAACGGGTTGGATTCTGCGTACATTTAAAAGACGCAGTGAATTACCTATTATACCGCTCTTCAAATCTCTAGTGCTACCGGGCCTTGAATACTGTAACGTATTAACATCCCCATATAAAGCATGTGAAATAAATGACTTGGAGAGTGTACAAAGCAATTTCACTTCGCATATAAGTTTGGTAAAACAGCTACACTATTGGGATCGTTTAAGAGCACTGAAACTGTACTCGCTGGAACGTAGAAGAGAACGTTACCTAATAATATACACGTGGAAAATCGCAGAGGGTTTAGTACCAAACCTACATACTCCGATAGTCATGAAATTCAGTGATAGGAGAGGCTGGGAATGCAATATCCCCCGGATGAATAACAGGGGTGCTATGGGCTCTCTGCGAGAGGGCTGGTTATCACACAGAGGCCCACGTCTCTTCAACAAACTCCCACGGCGAGTAAGAGACATGAGGGGCATCTCTTTAGACAACTTCAAGAGAGCCCTCGATGTCGAACTGCAAAAAGTGCCAGACGAGCCCATCTTCGCAAGGGAGCGTGCTGTCTCTTCAAACAGTCTGCTGCACCAAAACACAACCCACAATGAGGGGCGACGCGCTCCTCGGTGCTGCTAGGAGAGTGGCAAACACAACCTTAGGTGACCTTAGGTAGATAGGCGTCTCATTCTGGTTAACAGTAAGCGATTCTCGATCGCTTAGTAATATCCTCACGTAGTCAAAGGGTAATTAAATCGTCAAATGTTATCGCGCATAAATTTAAGGGGTGTCCTCGCTAAACCTCCATCAGATTAATAAATACACCCCTAGACCCTCTTTCAAGATACATTTTTACATTTTTGGTAGAAAAATTCCTCCTAATATTACAGGCTCGCTATCGCTCGCAAGGAAAAAATCGACACCTAAATGGCACGAAATGTCTTAATATTGACAAATGAATGGGGTGTAACATCTAAAATCGCCAAACTAATGGAACGAACGTCATAAAATCTCAAAAATTAATGTGGCTAAACATGATGTAGAAGGGGGTCCAGAAAAAGCGACTACCTCCCCCTTAAAAGGACTCCCTGCTACTGAAAGGGGCTTGGGCCAGGTGGGGGCGCTCCGTCAAAGCCAGACCAAGGGCGCTGGTCTTCTAAGCCGCCAGGGGCATGGGAGGGCATGTCCAAGGCCTTTTATCCTTTCAGTCTTCCTCCTACACTCTCAGACAGACGCGGGCACCCTCCCTCATACCCCCACTCCATACCCCCCATACCCCCACTCCATACCCCCCATAACCTATACTGCCCATACCCAAACTCTATTTCGTCCGTAATCCAAAGCCATACACCATAGGTTCATACCCCACGCTTCTTAGCTACAGACGATCTAGAGAATATATATTTAATACATTTATCATTTACAATACGGAAAGAAATCAAACATACCGGTATATATGAGTAAAATACTATTTACATATTCATATTCATATTGTAGGGGACGCATGATGCTTATAAATATAGGAAAGATCAAATTAAACCTTGCTTCTAGTGAGGGATAACAAGTACGAGCATGTACGGTATATGCATACTTTATGGATATACTAAAATAAGGAAGTGCCCTGACTACCAAACCTACAGTTGTGGTCATAAATGATGCCTATTTAATGTCTTTCTTATCTCGGCTGAATAGAATCTCCAAAATAATTCTGTACCTGATATTTGCATTTCAGAGGCTCATTTATTTAGTTCGATTACTCAAAATGCTTCAGAAATTGCGAACGTCATGAGACCTGTATATATATATATATATATATATATATATATATATATATATATATATATATATATATATATTGTAACAAAGCAATAAACAGATCAATTGAAGGCTTCATACAAACCACTGAGAAAATAAGCAAAATAAGCTATAATGTCCGAATGTTCTCAGGTTACACTGCACTGGTTGCACGGCTTTTTGTTGCGTAGCGGTTAATATACAGGTGCACACAGATAATAGAGGTACAGTTGCTCTAATAAGTCATGTACCAGCTGTCATTACGTTTGGCTTGCTCTGTGCTGTATGAATGTCTGTCAGATGTTGGATAGGGTGGGTAAGTGTAGAAACATGTTTGTATTTTTCACTCGATATGAAGAAATGAAGCTTAGATATTGCCGATACCAATTATTGATCAAAATATACTTGGTGCCGAGACATCACTTATTAGGCCGACTGTACACTTGCCTACAATACTAAGTCGTTTGTTAGCGTTACGCCGGTATCCCACGAACGCTTTTTCTCTCTACTTTCATCGCCACCACTGGTCTGGCAACTTATGAGGTTAAGTCTCTAAATAGTTATGTCCCCTAAATGTATCCATATTCAATACAGTTTTCGATACCAGTGCAAATGATCCCAGAAATGTTGCCGGAATGTTGTGACCATAGCAGGTTAACTATCTACCTCTTGTGTATTACGCTCTTTAAGAAATAAGGTAAAATTACTTTGTTATTGGCAGTCCAACAAGCAATTTGTCATTAAGTCACAATGCTTAATAGAATAGTTTATAATTAGTGTACACTTATACAGCCAATCAAAGCATTGACTCCTAACCGACAGCCGTATTTAACGGGAGATGGGCCGTTTTTTGGTCCCCCTTGTCCCTCATGTTTAGCCCCATTAGTTTTCAGATTTTAGGATGTTTGCCCCATTAGTTTGTCGATTCTAAGATCTTTCGTCCCATTTCTTTGTCAATATTAACACCTTTAGTGCTATTTAGGTGTCGATTATTTCCTGGCGAACGATAGCTGACCCTATAATTTTGGAAGAACCGGGAAATTTTTCTACCGAAAAATGTGCAAATTAATCTACAAGGGGGATCTAATGGATGTTTTTTAAAGTTTAATGGAGGTCTAGGGAGGAAAATAGAAAAATAATGAATACATGAAAAAAATGGACCAAATATATTAATATTACGCTGACAACTTAAGCATGGTTCACACATACAAGAGTCGGTGCCCGAGTCCAGACTCGTGTTACACTCGTATGAGTCATGTTGGTATCCGGGGTGTCCTGGGGACCCGTGACGTGGCCTAGAAATTTCATGCCTGCATGAAATTTCTTGTCCCTGTCAAGAGTCCGAAGGACACACGTGTAGACACGCACGTGTTGACTCGTACCGACTCCTTGTTTTCGTACCCTGGAATTTGAACGTTATTTTTCAAATTTCCTCAACTCGTGTTGGGTTCGTGTTACACTCTTTGTGACTCTTGTTGACTCTCCGTGAGTCTTACTTATTCTTGGATGAACATGTTACGACTCTTGTTGACTCTTGGTGAATCGGGAACAGTGACCTACTCGGGCTGGTTCTTGCCAGAGTCACGAAGAGTGTCACCCATCGTTCACTCGTGCTGGAGGGCACCGACTCTTGTATGTGTGAACCATGCTATACCGGCTGTCTTGGCTGTCTTCAAAAGCCTCCGGGCCCATCTCTTACTGGTTACCAATACTTGTTCTTCTTCACCCGCAAGATGGCCAAATGAAGGTACTGGTATCATTCATTTTGGTTTCAATTGATAGTCTCCAAGCTACTAATTCTAACTGTACGAAATCCTCCTCCATATGAAAGTGATAAAAATAACCCCAAATAGCTAAACTTAGAAACCAAGTGATAGTAACTGTAAGCAATGAACTTGTATATCAAATTTAGGTTTCAATTAATAGTCTCCAAACTACTAATTCTAACTATACGAATCATCCTCCATATGAGAAAGTGATAAAAATACTCCCAAATAGCTAAACATACAAACCAAGTGATAGAAACTGTAAACTATGAACACGTCGAGAGGGAGAACTGTTAAAAAATGCTCTTGATAGCAGAGATCACCGGGAAGGGAAAAAACGATAATTGGCGGTGTGTAATCAATAAAGCAAAGGTGGTGGAAGATACTACCTGTGATGGTGTATGATCCATTAGGGCGTAGGGATTGATTTGGTGCTCTGTCACTTTCTCTTTCTCTCTCTCTCTCATTATCTGACGCACATACACTGTTCATTTTCATATCTCTCTCTCACATGCACACTTTCTCTCACATGCACACTTTCTCTCCCCCCCCTCTCTCTCTCTCTCTCTCTCTCTCTCTCTCTCAATAAAGCCAAACCGGTGTAAGATACTACCTGTGGTGTATGATCCATTAGAGAGAATGATTTGATGGTGCAGGGAGGGTGGATTGATGGTGTTAGGCCGCAGGGTGGTGATTCTAACACACACACGTTATCTTTCTCTCTTTCTCTCTCTCTCTTCATTTTTGCTATCCTTTCCTTCCACTTTCTCTTAGGGTTGCTATCCCTATTAGAATTAAGTCCTGGCCACCTCGCAGGGATTGTAAGATCTGTGTGGTCAGTGTATCTATGTAAATCACACACACACACACACACACACACACACACACACACACACACACACACACACACACACACACACACACACACACACACACACACACACACACACACACACACACACACACACACACACACACACACCGAGCCTGTCAACATGGAAGGACGTAAACGATATTAAGATGAGATAATGCTGTGACTAAACTATTGGGATTCAAGGCAACAAGTTAATCCAGATACTGAAATACCACATATTATTATACTTGAGCATTATACAAATAAAGGAAAATATAGAAACGAACATTACTACAGATACACATATTTGAATCTTTGAACCATTAAAGACAAGTTCACCATCATCTGGGATAGAATAAAGCAAAGTAGTGTCTTGTTTGGGTTGGATACAGATTCAAATTTTATGCTCGCGACTGTACAAAAAACAAATAGGTAAATGTGGAAGTTAAAAAAGTGGAATGATTTACCGTTCGAGGAAGTGAAACGAGTGAACAAGAGCTCCAATAAGTCATGTCACACTCACAGTAGTAATTACGCTTTACTCACCGAACACTGATTTAATGTCTGCCAGATGTTGGGTAAGAAGTCCATGAGAAGAGAATAGTTTGAAAGACTCGTTTCTCAACATCTCATTCGAGTTTGATAATTGCCAGCATACCATGACGTACTACAAGGTATTTGACCAATTATACAGCTAGGGTTATGTCATGTTAACCCTTTGACGATCATGCCGCGTTTTGACAGGTTATTCTGGCTAGCATTAGATGATTTTATTCAGCTTACGGTGAACTTGTGGGAGCTAAAATGTGTATTGAGATAGTATATACCTCTTTGATTCATAGACATCCTTCCGAAATTGGATTAAATTGGGAACATCATTATGGAGACTTTAAATACCCATTTCACTCATCATTTATGAGAGTGAAAGAGTCAATGAAAAGTTTGAAATGAAGATAATACATGTCTTTCGATGTTGACTGTACGGTGGCGCTAATAAGTCATGTCTCAGCTGGCATTACGTTTGGCTCGCTCTGTGCTGTATATATGTCTATCAGATGTTGAATAGGGTGGGTAAGTGTAGGAACATGTTGGTATATCTCACTCAAAAAGAAGAAATTATGTGTAAATATTGCTGATACGAATGATTGATAACAACATACTTGGTGCCGAGCCATCACTTATTAGGCCGACTGTACACCTGGGCATTCCTTCATGGTTGATAATTATTTGATGCGATGGTGGCTAATATTTTTTTTTTTTTTTTTTTTTTTTTTTTTTTTTTTTTTTCCTAATCACAGTCAATCTCGCTAATTTGGGCCAGGCTCGGGAGACGGACTATTACGTTTGGGTTACTGGACTGGAAAATTGGAGACTGATTAATCAGAGCTCTACCACATTAAGGGGGGGGGGGGGGACCTGCTTTTTTTTCTCTCCTTTTCTCTCTTTCTCTGGCTTGTATCTATTCGGACCCATTCAGCCTACGTTTTAAGACGTTTATCCCCATCCAGGTGTCAATTTTTCTAGAAATCGACATCTAGATGGGGATAAACGTCTTAAAATAGTTGGCTGAATGGGGCCGAATGTATACAAGACAGATAAAGATAGAAAAGGAGAAAAAAGCAGGTCACCCCCTTAACATTCTTGTGTTTGAGGACGTGCTTCGTGGTTTTTTTTTCATGGATGTATCAAAAATATTCTGGATAATAATGTTAACACCTACTAGACGCCGATTTTTATACATACTAGAGCCGCGGTGGTTGAGTGGAAAGCATGCTCAAACGTGAATCTGCTTGACCTGGGTTCGATCCCAGCCAAGGCGGACATGTTTAGTGGGTGTGGTAGTACGTCCTAGTGTGTTCATATGCTCACACCCAGTCGGGGGATACTTTGACGACGTATCGTATACACTATACAGACTAATTAAACACACAACAAAGCCACTCCAACAGCTTCCTCTCTCTCCAACACTCCTTCTCCCCTCTCAACACTCTTTGAAAAGTAGATAAGAGGTGCCGTTGTAAAGACTTATCCCTCAATACCTTCACCTGACCTAATGATATAGCCAAATTTGTAAACTCAACTTTGGAAGAACCTCTAGGAATCAAATGGCTAATGATTTACATACACCCTCTAACTCAAACAGGTCCTTCCAAAATTGATTAAAATCGTCTGGAAGTTGCTAGAATAAACACAAAATGACGTTATCTGCTAACTTTTGCTCAACGTTTAGACTTGCTAATTATCACCGTGTTTGGCCTTTTTATAATCCTGCTCGTAAATTTTGCGGAAAGTGTTGACTTACAATCCAATAGCATTTTAATCTCAAGCTTGAACGGCAAGTGTGTGTGTGTGTGTGTGTGTGTGTGTGTGTGTGTGTGTGTGTGTGTGTTAGTGTATGCATTTGTGTGTGTGTGTGTGTGTGTGTGTGTGTGTGTGTGTGTGTGTGTGTGTGTGTGTGTGTGTGTGTGTGTGTGTGTGTGGATATGACGCAAATTTCGAGCGTGTCTATACACTAGGTTTGTAAAATGTTTTTCAGATGTTCAGTTGCCTTTCTGTGCGGCTTCCCCTTCACGTCTAAGAGTAATGGCGGGATCTCATGTCTCATTTACATGCACTAAAATAGGGGAGACACTCAGAATGGTAGGATCTTTCAAACGCCCTTCCCAAACACACAATTTTCTCATGTAAGTGGCCCAAAAACTCTCAGTTTCTTGATATATTCGATTGCAAATAATAATTACATCCATAATATATATATATATATATATATATATATATATATATATATATATATATATATATATATATATATATATATATATATATATATATATAGAGAGAGAGAGAGAGAGAGAGAGAGAGATAGAGAGAGAGAGAGAGAAGGCATACTGTATATAGCCTTTTCAAGTCATGGCTGAATTAGATTATTAAAGAGTGGTTAAAATGACATCGTCATCAAATTGATAGGGTTAGTGCCATCGAATAGTTATGTCCAAATTAATATAATGACAAAATACTTATAAACTTCGAACAATTCAATTATATTTTCCATTGTTTACGGTCCCCAAAAAGAATGTTTCAGGCCATTTGGATCACACCCTCCTGCTCTGTTGAAATTGCCTGTGTGCTTGAGGTGAACATAGACCAAACAAACAAAATGATAGCATTGTATACACACTATACATTTCCGGCCATTCTCAGCGGTCAGAGTGAAATGATGGCATGTTCGTAAAGAATTTCCTGGAAAGGAGCATTTGGGAGCGCTTAAGATGAAACGATTCATGCGGAAATACCAGAGAGTTGAATCTGTGTTTCTGTAACTATATTCTCATTGATCCGTAGCGTTCTGATGCAAGGCCAGTAAACACGACTGTTCAACATCTTGAGTTTTTGTATGAAGCAGTAATGAAGTGCATGGATAAAGGATTAATTAATGAACGTTCAAAAATATTCGCCATTGCGTGGAGTGTAGGAACAATTTCAGCTAAATACTGACAATTGAAGCTTCTAATGTCCCAAATACTTGAACACAGCACAATCGAATACGAAATTCGCATAATATATAAAAATAGAAAGTGAGAGAACAATAGGTATGGGTGCTGGACAAGCCTCTAGCGATGGAATGAAGAGGCTGAGGAAGAGAGGTCACAGTCAGATCAACTTTATGCCCAGGGAAAATAAGCGTTGAGGGAGACAGCTAGAAAACTAACAGGTTGCTTTGCTCACACGTACTTTCTCCCATACTAGAAATGTGTGTAAGAGTTTGTTTTATCCATACGCTGTACTAAGTTTAGATACAAACTTACTGTTAGTAAATTAAATTGCGTTCGGTTAGGATTGATATCACGTGATGAAATGGTAAGGTTAAAGCAATTAATAGGATAGGTGAGGCGTTGGTGAATTGACTCTGGAAATGAGGGAAAGCGACTATGGCCGAAAAACAACAACTGGGCGATGTGACCGCAAACCGAGAAAAAGAGGGTCTTTGGGGGCACGACTGTAGGGTATCATTACGGAGGAGGGTCATTATCATCGGGGTATCAGACGACCACGGGAACAATAGTCTAGGCACTCCCACGCGACAAAAAACCTGGCATATTGACCCGTCGCTGAGATACCCATCATAAGTGACGCTCAGCAGAGGAGAATGATGACAGACACCTAAAGTTGAGCACCCTTTGATCTCGTTCAAAATCGTTCACAATTCTCACAATCTTTATGCTGTATGGTTGTACCAATGTATGCATATACATTTCTGTATTATTAAGTCATTTGGCTACATGATAATACTTCAATAAATATATGTCCATATTAGACAGAAGTATCAATTAACTATACTTGTTATCAAAACCAATAATACCATTGTATTCATTGATAATTCATCATTGTAATAAAATAGATATGCAGCTACAATCACTGAAAAATGTCAGTAATGTCAAGACGTGAAGTCGTCCAAATGTTTACTTTAATGGTCTCACAATAGCTCTTACGTTTCAACAAGGTGTGCTAACTTGTATGGGGAGCAATAGCCTCTTATGTGCACTTACTGTTTTCAGAGAACTTGTAAAAAAATCCAATTCATTTGCACAAGGAGGCGATCTATCAGTCCAGGAACTAAACCACACGAAAACAAACAATTAGGCCACATTCTTTTCGTTTCTATTTAAGACTGGTAGCAACAGAGCTGTAAGTAAGGAGAGGTATGGCAACTTATGTACAGTAGAAGCCATGTTGTAAACCAGGCTGTCTAAACCATTGTGTACTTATAACAACGATTGCCTTTTTAATTACTCCAATTAAATATTTGTTCGTATATTCTTAATTCTACAATTGGAAACGTAAGTATACTCATGCAAAACGGACATACAACATCACTAGCAATACAACATGTCAATTGTAAAATATAAACAAAGCTGGGGTTAAAAGTTTCCACAAAACGTGCACCCCCATGTAGCACATACACACACACACACACCTATCACAACCATCCTCCCACACATACATCCACATCTACATGCACACACACACACACACACCGATCGCAACCATCCTCCCACACATACATCCACATGTACACACACAACCACACACGAGACACGAAACCATTGAACTCCCTTAATATTTTCTTAACAAGCAGCGGGCCTGTGAGAGCGGCTACAACAATTTTGCAGACGGCATGACACACCATTGTTGCGCTGTTACCCCAAATCTCGAGAGGCATTGTGCGGGCGGTGGTCGGCAAATAGACGTGTCCGGGGGCGGCTTCTGGGGGCCGCCCGTCTGTAACACAAACACGCCCAGGCACCCACACTACCACCACCACCACCCTCTTGATATCTTACTCCGGCCATTGCTATCACCTATACCTTACAAGTCATCGCCATCACTATTACTATTACTACTACCACCACCACCACCCTCTTGATATCTTACTCCGGCCATTGCTATCACCTATACCTTGCAAGCCATCGCCATCATCATTACCACTACTACAACCACTTAAAATGTTGAAGACTTATTCCATTATTAGCACCATCATCATTACTATCACCACCTCCATTACTATTATCAGTACTACTATTACCAAAACACCCAGCAAATATACGTGTACTGGGACAATTCGTCTTTAATACACTCCCCACACACTGTTACTACTACGTTACTTAGATCGTGAAAAGTTATTCCTCTCTCTCTCTCTCCCCCCCTCCCCGATAACCTTCTGGAATCGGAATCGGACTCTCTCTCTCTCTCTCTCTCTCTCTCTCTCTCTCTCTCTCTCTCTCTCTCTCTCTCTCTCTCTCCTCTCGCTTCTCTCTCTCTCTCTCTCTCTCTCTCTCTCTCTCTCTCTCTCTCTCTCTCTCTCTCTCTCTCTCTCTCTCTCTCTCTCTCTCTCTCTCTCTCTCTCTCTCTCTCTCTCTCTCTCTCCTTCATCATCTCCAGCCATGCTCCTTGTTTCTATATGCTCTTGGGTAGGATTTTTAAGTGGTGGAAGGGAGGGAGCGAGGAGAAGAATGGGTTGGAGCTAAAGAGGAGTTGGGTACAGCTCCACAGGATTATGGGAGGCAAGAAACACTGAAAAGAATAATGAGTTTGATCGTAGATAAGAAAACGAACACTATTTATGTAAGCTACGTGATGTGTGTGTGTGTGTGTGTGTGTGTGTGTGTGTGTGTGTGTGTGTGTGTGTGTGTGTGTGTGTGTGTGTGTGTGGATACATTCCTTTGATGAGAATAATTGTTGGATACAGATACAGATTATACAAACAAAGATTCTTACGGATTTCTTTAAGGCATACTATGATCAATCATACAAAGGCTCAATACCGTTAAATATAAACTTGTAGTGGCAATTTACTATATACTGTACAGTATACATGAATACCATGGTATACTGTTTAAAAAATAAAAATAATAATAATAAATAAATAATAATAATAATAATAATAATAATAATAATAATAATAATAATAATAAATAAATAAATATACACAAATAGAAACATATATATATATACCGGTATATATATATATATATATATATATATATATATATATATAATATATATAAATATATTACATGCGTACATGTAAGTAAAATAAATACATACGTACAAACAAACACAAAATAAATAAAATAAATATATATACAATATAAATATAGAATAAACCACACAATTATGGGGTAAACAGAAATGATAGAAAACGTACAATGCAGCATAATATAATAGGAGAGACCAAATAAAAGTAGTGATTGTGGGTGGGCGGTGTAAATTATCGGATCATCTCGTGGGAAGGTCTCACACCGGTCTCAGGGGCACATCCACCACCACCTTTTTTATGGCCATCTCGCTGAGGATGTCACCCGAGCGCTCGAGGCAGGATCGTATTCTCAGGTGGACAATTAGGATCTGACTCATAACTGCCGTCAGAAGATTTTTATTCAGTTTAGGAAAGAGCTCTAGAAACGTTGAGCGGTACTTAAAAAATAGACAGAATGGATAAGCCTGATGAAGCTATCTGCGAAACGTTGTCAATAAAGTGCTCTTCCTCAGATGGTGTTTTCTATCCATCTATAGAAATCCAGAGCGAAGTCGTTTGTGTAGATTTAGCATTTTGTTATAATCCGAACTCCTGCCTACTATTCTACGTTTATGATCTGTGAATCTATTGGTTCACTTTGAATATGAGATACCAAACCAGGGTTCATTGTCATCGTTGTCAGTATATTCTCTTAGTTACAGTATAAATAGTCAATTATAATAATAAATTATATCCTTCCTTCACCCCTAACCCTTCCAATAACTTAGATTGGCTCCTATTACACGATTTAATTCAGGTTTAAAAGGGCCTCCAGTAATTTACAGGCTTCGAACGATCTTATTTAACCCTTTTTACTGCCACAGATTCTTCCTAAACTGCACAAAATCGTCTAAATATAGCTAGAACAAAATGAAAAAGACGTCGCCGGTACAGAAGGAGTTAAACGAAGTGATGCTCTAAAAAGAGAGAAAAAATAATCACAACCATACGGGCATACCCTCCGCGATTAGGCCTATCCCGATGCCCCAGACAGGACGCAGCTCGCTTATAAATGGGCATGTAATTAATTAGGGTAGCGGAGGGGGCGCGGGTGGGGTTCCTACAAAAAAAGGGTGCCCACTTCGCGGGAGAAGAGGATCAC